>VZRJ01009411.1:191562-218889 GCA_013397565.1 Ptilonorhynchus violaceus | reverse complement strand
GGGGGGGGGGCTGGGAAGGATGAGGCGTAGGAGCGGGGTACCGCGATGTCCATCGCCGTACTTCCAGCCCCGTTCAGGAGGCCAGGATGAGCAAAAGTGCCTGCAAATGTCTTTCCTCTTCCACGAAAAGCGATCACACGGCTTCTGCCCCGCTTCCGATGTGTGCAAGCCGGAACAAAGACATCAGAGATNGTTACCGGCGCCCGGGGAGCCGGGGGCTGCCACCCCACCCCGCACGGCTCCGGATGCCCTGAAACCCCTCTGCTGGCGGGCGGCCTGCCCGCGGGCTCCCTCTCCACACCGACCTGGACGCAGGGTACACGGCGCTCAAGCCAGCTGCAAGTCCCAGCAGTTTCTTAGCAGGAATAGATAAGTAACATCTGACGAAGAGCTGCGGTGTTTCCAAAAGCAGTTTGGGACACATGCTTGCGAGTCACAGGCTTTAAAAATATCGTGACTTGCTTTCCCTTAAATAAATGAGGGCATTTTATTCCTACTCTAGAAGGATCATTCAAGTCCAAAAGGGGAGGTACATACATTCTTTTGGATATACGGATTGATTCAATGTTGCTGATGCTATCCCTTGTTAAGTAATTCTTTAAGAGTTAATCTTTCCTTAAGAGAGGATTTGAAAGAACAATTCTTATTCTTAAAATAGGTTCTTATAAACTTTCTTATTAGCTCTTATTAAAGGAGAGTTCCTGCCTTTCTTAATGGGATACAAAACCCATTTCCAAGGGAAGTCTATGTCCAGTAAGAGCAGCAGGGTCAGCCTCTGACTCTTCTGGCAGCTGGCTGCCTGCAGGATGGAATCACTTTGGCTGACTAGTGACTGACAGTGGGTCATTATGAGAAAACGCAAATCATTTTCTTTAAATGTGCCTGCTTGCAATCAAAAAGAAAATATAATGTTCCTCTTCACACATGTAGATAGGCTGAGTTAAAGGAATTTTAGGGAAAGAGGATATGAGGAAACTTCAAGAATGATTTAGAAACTTTTCTATTTAAAAATAGAATGGGATTTCCTATGTCCAAAGAGCAGGGTTCTTTTTTTTAAAAAAAAAAATAACCTAAATTTTACCCATTTTTTGTGTCTCCTTTGTTGTGAAAGCATTACAGAACAAAAATCCCAACATAAACCAGACCATCCAGGTTTGCGGTAGCTTTCAAGGTGCTCACTGCTGAGTACAGCTGGTTGTGAAAGGTGCTGAATGTCACTAGTGACCCTGCAACCCCTCAGCTATGTTCACACACCCCCTTGCCTCCCTTCACAAAGACACAGGTTTGGGGTTTGTTACGGTTTGCAACACCGTGCCCAACTCTGGTCCATGGTCCTCAGCTCCCGCCTAACCTCAGATGGAGTCATTTTTAACGCAGTCAGTATGTCAGCTCTTCGGGCTCCTTCAAGGCTTTCTATAAAGGCCAGGAATGCTGCAGGCAGGAAAAGCTGTGCTCATTCTGCCGGTGGTAGTGCCTGCCCTTCCCCCAGCCCTTAGATGTGGGCAATTCAAGTTTATCTCCCACCAACTCTGCCATAGGCTTCTGTTATCTGGAAAAAGCCCCAGAAGCACAAATCCTTAAAGGCATTGAAGTGCCTAACTCCCATCAGAATGAAGGATGTAGTTGTCTAAATACTGCTGATAATCTACAAAGTTGCTCACGATTTGTGTAACATCACATAAGAGATCACGTAAGTGCCCACGGTCTGACACAGGCGAAGCGCTAAAGTTTCCTTTATTACTGCTGCTGCTGTCGCTACAGTTGTTATTCAACATCTGTAAACTCACAAGTCCAAGTCGGGAGTTAGGAGTCCACTGGGAGAAGGACCACAAGGAGAAAAGTTTCTGCTTATGAGATTGCACAGCTGAGAATCAGCTGAGAAACAGCAAGTACGTCTGACACAGAACTGGGAACAACGGGGAGATTGTCACGAGCACAAGGGCACGTTACTACAACAGACACCTTCTGCTTTCAAGGGGTTTTCTGGGTTGACCAAAGAAGTAAATTTGTAAAGTTAAAAGCGTGTTTCTCCCTGCCCCTCGGATGATGGCTGGTCACTGAGTATCAGACAATGCCTACTGTAACATCTGTCACCAAGCCATGAAAAACAAGTTAGCCCAGCTGCTTGGGCCTCACTTGGGAATGGGTTGGAAATGAGAGGGATCCCTTCCTTACACCTACCTATGTCTGTCCGTGTAGGACCTCCTCATGGCAAAACACAAAGTGTGCTTGTGAATTCAGAACCTTGGGAAATGGCTACTCATCTGCTTTACACCAGACGCAGCCAGCAATGAAGTTAAGATGTCCATCATTTTTGAGATATGGATGGGGCTTATTAAGAGAGGAAATAGGCACAGCCCTAAGGGATAGGATATACCAAATGAGCACCTAAAAATAAACACTTTGTGTTTCCTGTTCCATGAAAGCTATTGTTGAAGTTGCCACAGAAATATTTCATAATTGTGAAACAAAAAATCACCCCAAAGGTAATCTCCCCTCTATCTGTAATTTCTCAGAACAGTACAAACTTCTTACAAATTTCAGAGTGTTTGAAATAATCAGTATATCCAGATGAGTGCAAATTCATGACTGTTCATCATTAATACGACTCAAAAAAAAAGCGCCACTGTTAGTAACGCATCTAATTCAAACACTTTAAGATATGATTCAGCTGAAGGTGTAAGTTTGACCTGCTTCATGAAGGGTAAATGTAAGGAGTCCATATGAAAATGAAATTATGTGTCCAATTTCACACAGCTCGAGTGACTGGGCCAGAAAATATGTTCTCTTGGTGAAGCCACCCAAGCCAGACCCTCTGCAGACAAGCACACTATTCAAACCCTTTCACTGTGTAACAGGCTCCAGTGTTAGAAATGCTGTACAGGTGACCAGAGGAACTACTGAAACCTGTTTTCCTAAGTAGTGTGAGGTTCCTGTGTTTGAGAAAGTGTGGGCTCTGCTCGATGCCTTTCCCCTGGCATTTAAATGCCCTAGTGAGCTCAGGGACATGCTGGTGACTAACAAGACCATGAATTCACACCGAAGACTTTCCCTCTATTGCTTCTCATATGGGTTCTCTCTACCTAGACCTTATTTTCATAAAAACCTTAGGAATACAATTACCTTTAAAGTCTATTCCTTTGTATCAGCTTTAATTCAAACTGGCCAACAGATTCCAAAGAGAGAAGGAACATTTTGGTTGAGGTAGGAACCATGTAGGTATTCATGTTGCTCATACAATTCTCATTTCTTTAAAAAACAATGCTAATTGCTTGGACTGTTTGCTGTCACAGAACCTTATTCCCCTACTTTCAGGAATTTCTTCTGATTTCCAGTCTAAATTGATTCCTGCTGAGATTACATTTTCCTGGTTTCATGGTGACTTTTTCTTTCAAGCTTAAATACTATTTACAGGTATTTATTCCTTGATAAATATTTATGTCAGACACAGAATCAACTTTATTTTTGCTATAATTGCCTTTTCTCACAGGACAGAAATGCCTTAATAGACATTCCCTACACCTATCCTAGTTTTAACTCAAATTTGTTGAGCATGCAAAACCACCATGCCTTTTCATGGCAGTTTCACACTGATGAGTCATGACAATTCTGAGATTCTGAATACATATTTCTTCCTACTCTCCCCCCCATGTCATTGCCAATGTATGATTGCCAAACCTATAGCAGATATTTTTGAGGAATTTGCTCAGAACACAAGTCAATGAACTGTTCTGCTTCCTTGTTCCATGAAGTTATGGTTGACTCACAGGCTGACTCACAGATTTTTGTAAATTATTTTAAGCATTATGTACAAAAATATCAAATTTTGAAAGGTGGTTTTATTGGGGATTTTCTGCTCTCCTGTACATATATACACATAAATTTGTAATGTAAGCCTTGCAACTATAGGGAATGAAAACTAGTTCTGGCCAAGGAAAGAGACGAGCACTTTCTGCGGAAAAGAATATTGCAAGATAAACCAAAACAAAACATACTGTTGTTCCAGACTATGAACCTCTAAAACTGAAGTTGAAACAGTTTTTCAACCACCAAAACTGCATACTTTTTCAAAAGACAGCTGCACAACAGAAAAAAAAAGTGAGGTGCTTGCAAAAATCCAGTCTATTCAAAACCAAATAGAAGCATCTGAAATTGAGTGCTTTGTTTTGTGCTTCACAGGAAATGTACCTGTTTGCATTTCTGTCTCTCCTCCAAGGTAAGGATCCTGAAGCTATTTCAAAAGAGCAACAGATGACATTTGCAACTTTTTGAAAATGAGAAACATACTCCTTTATGAGCCAGTCTACTTCTCAGTGACCACTGAGGGAATGAAAATTCTGCCAGCCCTGTCTGACCAGGACAGAGTGCTCCTTGAAGACCCATGATGTGAAATATTTCTTCCTTCAGCCCTCCTGAGGACAGGAATCTTCAGATACATCTTTATGTTCCTTGACCAACCTTACCATTTTGGCCCCCACAACTGCACCAAAATATGCAGACAGACCTCAACTCATCCTAGTAGTATTGTTAACCTTTGAACTGGAAATACTGAGGAGATGAATGGGCTGAGTCGACTGAATAAAGACCAGCCTGGATCTGAAAACAGTACAGTTATGGTTGGTTGGTGTTATTTCTGAGCTGAAACTCCCTACTGCAAAGTGCCCCATGGCCTCGACCTGGTTTCCACAAGGAGCATCTGCCTTCTGGGCTCTTTTATCTTGTGAACACATAATTTTTTTTTTTTCTTAGGATCTTCTCCTAAGCAAAGATGGAATAGCAGTTAAGTTGGAAGGCCTTTAGGCTGCCTATTTCACCAACCTAGTCTTGTTGAAGATGGTGAATGCAGTTGCTTCACTGTCAACTAGAAACATACTTCCCAGAAGGCAGGAAAACTGAAACACTTTCTGAAACTTTTTGCTTTCTGAGAAAATGAGTTTAAAAGCCCTGGTACTGGTTCTCCTGTCTTTCTTTTTGATGCTGAAAACCTTTTTCTGTCTGCTTGTTATGCTGTGTTGCCAGAACAATCAAGATTTTCTAGAAGTATCCATTCTGTGCCCACCTATGCTTTTTCACAGCATTCAAACCAGAAGTAGTAACTGATATTGATTTCTACTCCTGCTGAAATCTAAATTGAACACAACTTCTCTTTCCTTACATAAACCCTTGATGACATTCCTTGTTATAAGGGCTTATCGTAACACCGAAGGTATTCCCAAATGTATTAGGGTGGTGGTTGCCTAAATGCTGTCTTTAAACCTATAAACCGAATGAGGAACATCTGCTTTTTTTTCCCCCTCCATTTAGCACTTTGTTTCAGGGCTTGACAGTGTTTTCTAATGCAAAGAATACTCAACCTTTTAGGCAAAAAGACAATCGTTAGTGGGGTAGTTATAGAGCTTTTCACTTAATTCAGTGAAAAGTTGGCTAAATTGCGTTTATGTTTGCTTTGCCCTGGTTCATTTGACTTGCCAGCTTGAGTGGAGAATGTGTGTGTTATTCTGGCTCAGATACGGAAATTAAAATTACTTTGTGGTTTACTGTTTCCAGGATCAAAATTAACCCACAGGCAGCAGCTTGAGGAATTGTGGATGAAGAACTGATATTCCTTTCAGAAATTGAATCTCTGCTTCCCTTATTTGTCGGCAGTTATTTCCTTTATTCTGCTTTGGGTAGTAGTGTAGGCAGCTTGTCTGCCTCTGAGCAGCGTATGGGACACAGTCAGATGCCACAGTCACTTTGGTCGCCTTTCTTTGTCATTGTGTTTACAACTTCCTTTTATTTCAGAGAACAGAGACTTAATGATGTTTCCTCATCACAACCATCAGGACGTTTAAGTGTTTCCCCATAAGTTAATGCTCACCTGCACCTTTCTATTTTTTTTTTTTTTGGCATCTTCACTTCTATTGTGGTGGGAAACGTGACAGTGTATAGTACAGTGTTTCATTTTCAGTTGGCACTCTTTAAGAGTGTTTTGTCTATAGTTTCATTCTGTTGGGTTTTATTTTTAACCATTTCCAAGGTCTCATCTTGTTTGGTGTGAATTTGCGAGTCAGAAGGCTGCTGATCTGAAAGTCCATTTCACTTTTCTTTCCTTCACAGGTGACCACTTCTTCTTTGGTGACATTTTCCATATATTTCTTCTCTCTTCTTGTTAGTGCTTTGGTTTTTTATCTAATAGAGACTTTTAACTTTATCTAGAAGGAGTATTGCTTCCTTTTATTTTTTTCTCCATCTTTCACACTGTCCTTATTTATCTAGACTTAAGTTACACTTGCTGGGAAATCGATAATTGTTATTGAAGCAGCTGAAAGGGACCTGACATTTTCCTATCTTTTTGAAAGAAATAGAAGAACAAGAAAATTGAAATATAATTGTGTAATTAAAAAGAAGTCTGTCATGGAACTGAAAATAAAGTCCTTGCCATCTGTATTAAGTATCAACCATAGATTTATCTTCTTTTCAATCTCTCTTTCTAGTTGCTGCTATTACAGAAGAAAAATGTTCAGGTCATAAATCACTCCTTTAAATGTTAATGTTTTAAATATTTAAGCCTTTAAAAACGTTTTTAACAGCTTTATAGAGTAGTTCCTCAAAGCTGTCACACAGACACTTTTCCAGAACATAGCAATACATAATTTTGTGCTTTTCTAGTATGTGTTTCCAGCTACTAATTAAAAAAAGAAAACATGAAGTGTGTTGACAGACAGTACTGGGCCTGGGCACAATAACATTAAAAACAATAGTAACATGATTGTTATAGAAATGGTCATTAACTAATCACAGGGAAAGAAAAATAACACTAGCTCCAGAATCAAAGGATATGACAGGAGCTAATGCTGTAGAAGCAGGAAAAGATTTAAAAAATAGTCCCACAAAAATCAACTGATTTGGTGATTTGGCAATTAATAGCAGGCAGACAAACCAATCCTTTGTCAGTATATTTTTCTAAGAAGAAAGATGAAAAATACCTTAAAATCTTTTTCTTCTGCTCAGACTACTGGAAGTTGCTGGAAACAACTAAAAAACAAGTAATATTTTTCTATTCCAACCCTCAGAATTTCATTTAGCCTATTGCAGTTAGAGACACACCCCTGAGCACCATAAACAGAACTTGCAGAACATGTTACCAATACAGGACAAGAAAAAATTTAGAAAAATGATCAAAATTTATACAAATGTGATTTATTTCAATACCTTCTTATCTCCAATAATTTATATTTTAAATTTTTTTTTAATTATTAATTTTTTTATTTTTAGAAAAAGCTCAAGAACAAAAGCTACTTACACCTTCCAGCCAAGATAGATTGGAGACACTCACAGACCCATGTTGCTGTTGAATCATTTTCCCTAACTTAGCCTGACTTTCTTATTCAACACAGTTTTATTCAACCAGCCAGAATTAAAGCCATAATTGAAAGACACACACCTCCTGTGTCTCATAACTAAAACAGGTTATGGCAAGCCCAGACTTCAGTAAATAGAAAAATTGATAGCAAGCTTATCTCACACCATCTATTGCAATGACTCAAAGGCTGACTAAAGCAATGGATCATTAAAGTAGTGAATCATAAAGTAATGGTGGATATTCCTCTGGGTCCATGGACTTTCGTGGAGGAGTTGGGGGAATCTTCACAGAGCACAAGAAGTGGCCATGTAGAGAAGAAAACAATCATAACATGGTGGGCTTCTGTATCCTTGAGGGATCTTGGCAAAAACCGAGCTATTCTATGTCAAAATGCTTATTCAGGAAAGAAACACGCCTATCACAGTCAGAATTTTCACTACTGAAGTACTAGTATTGGACATTCTAATTATAAACACCCAACAAAACTTTATTAGTGGATCTGGTTTTCAGAAAGCAGCAGGCTCTGAAATTCAAGACTTTTGGAGACTGGCATGTAAGATGCCCACAAGATTAGGCAACAAAATCATCTCTGACAATCGGTAAATGTAGTAGTTACTTCATCATTTCTTGAGCAGGAGTGACAGGGGAGCCAGAGATGACAGTAATATCAGGAGATAGGACTGCAATAGTGGGAAAGGCTGTAAACCACAGAGATGCTGGTGATAGCATGGAAACTGTTACCTTAAGGAGGAAGAAACTTGAGGGGAAGTATAAAAATTCCATCCCAGCCCATGCAGTAACAGTAGAACTGCCCTAACATTCCTGCTACTGTAAGCAGTAATTGCTTGATCTCGGACTTTCAGACCATGAAAAAAATAAATCAAAACAAAATAATCCAAGAATGAAAATGGAGTGTACAAGTTTGTCAAGGAAGCTTAGAGGGTTTTTTTTCCCTGATCAGCTGTCAGATACATCATTGAGTAGCCTCACCATACTCAACCACTCGTCCTGCAATCTCCAGCGCTCTCCAAAATCACTATGAGATATGATCCAGCCTGCTGAGTGCAGAAATTCCTGGCACCAAGCTCCACCTGCAGCTATCCCTCAGGACTGGCAAGATTGATCTTCTCTCCTGTAACATAGCTGCAAAAGAATGATGCTTCTCTAACCCTGCTGAAACTCTTTTTTTATTTTGGGATTTTTTTTCCTCCTGTACTCCTGCTCTAAAGGCAGAGCAAACACATTTCCATTAGATGCAAAGAGTATGTTTGTGAGAGGTAATTGGGAAAAGTATTCTTAAAAAGGTACGGTACTTCCTGCTGACTGTTTTTGTGATCGGATTGGCTTTATTTTTTACTATTCAGTATCACTTCATTCGCTATTCCCTTTCCCTCTAGATAATGTAACTTACTGTTAAAAGTCTATCTGCCTATGATGATTTTGTCTTTCTGTATGCTCTGTAGTACATGTAAAATTGTGTGGCATCTCTGTGAACACTTTGGCAAAACTTTAGCTAGTTTAACTTTACATTCCTTTTCCCATTGAAACCCATCTGTCCAAAGCCTTCCAGAGCAGCAGGGCAATAGGTAGGTAATAATATACCATTATTTGGAAAAGAAATTTACCATCAAAATGTTGGGGTTTTTTTCTGAACAGAAAGCAGATGCACAATCTACTTACTAGCCTGATCGAGGGATTAGTATGGAGTATATATTACTCTTTCTGCTTCTGCACTCTTCAAGTCTTCTGACAAAGACTTACCAGAGTGACACAGAAGAAAAAGTTCATACTAAGGTTCTTGCCTTAGCATGAAAACACATTTCCTTCATTCTAAAGGTGCTAAGGATTGACATTGTAAAATGAAGTTAATGGAAGGTACAAATGTTGCTCATTTGGAACAACAGGACACAGTTACCCACTGGATTGTCTGGTTTTAGATATCCATGGTTGAAGCAATTTTAAACAGTATGTCTTTGGGGGTCAGAATGCAAAGAAGGTAAGCCAAAAGGAAGTGGCAGCTGAAGTAAGAGGTAGGATATAGCCTCAGAATAAAAGGGATCAGCACAGCATATTTTTAGATGCTTGGGAATGGAGCTCAAAAAGAATAAAACTGTGCAATCAAGGACACTGCTTCCCCTTCCAATCACACACACACTCTCTATATTGTATCTAATCACTCACAGTTATGGAGTCATTTCCTTAGGAGTTCTAAGGGAATCACGTTTGGATTCCAAAATGTGTAAGCAATGCATTAATTTGATACTATAGAAACTTGCATCGGAAGCCCTTGACCAAAACATTCAGCACTACGAGTACAGTATCATTCTTTCAGTACCTTCAGAGTTTTCCACCTGGTATGTTTTTCAAGGATGCATATTAGCTTAGAAAACAAAGAGAATAGATATTAAATTAGCCCTAAACAGATAATGAATCTTTGCATGACTTCATTGTCACATTAAGGAGTATATTTCAAGACAAATAAAAGAAATCTTGAGTAATTTTATTGTTTCTGAGAAAAGGCCTGTAGAAGGAAGAGTGGGTGGCTGAATAAGATCCCACAAAGCATTTGGCATTTATGACAAAAAGGCAAATGCGTTGGCAAGTGAAATGAAAACTCAGTGTGTTATCACTGAGTCACATATTAAGAAGCACATCTGCTGACACAGAACATAGAAAATATCTAAAGAATATGGTATAATGACAAGTAAGCCCTTGCAGAAGCAGCAGAATGTAAAACGAGTTAAAATCATTACACACAAAGGGTAAAATCAGGTAATGCCCATGCAATCATGCTGTCATTAGAACAGACAGAAACAAAAAAAAGGTAAAGCCATTTAAAAGAAACCACTTGTGGACTGAAGTGTAACAACTAGATATTGTTGTATTTTTTATTATATTAATATCTGAAACTCCACCTCGTTTGAAAAATCAGTATAGTTTTGAATGGCTGCCCTTTGTATGACTGATAATCCAACTGGACATATGTTACAACAATACAGGCACTGTAGTAATGTATATGTGGAGAAGTAATGATTGTTGTTTCACTTTTAAAAGTCACTATGCCCTAGGGCACAATTAACAGGCAATAAATTCCTACATGCTACTGAAGTTTAGAGATTAGTGTTTGCCAGTCAAAGCATGGAAACACATTTACACCTAATAAAAAAAGGGCTAATTAGCTGTTTAAATAATAGGAAATGTCAGTCAAAGGCCACAAAAGGCTATGAACAATAACTAAACCCACCCCCAAATAATTGACACGTGTGTTTACAGGCAAATATTAAGCATTTAAAAGAGCCTTAAATGTTTTCCAAGTCATCCAAAAGAGAAGGAACTTTATTTAAACAGTGAAAGCAACAGTTTGTGGTGGAAACACGTCACACATGTGCTACTCAGTGGAGTAGCACGTGTCACTCCAGTCTGCCCACTTCTTCACAGACTGATTTAGGAAAATCTTGGACATACTGGACAGGAATTCAGTGATAGTTTGGAGCATAGAGCTCCTTAGAATATGTTTTGGCCTTGTCCAGCTGTGGGATTGCAGGTGAATCCAAGACTATGTCTGAACTCCAGGGCAGGTGTGCTCAGCGGTGTGCCCTGCACTTCCCATCGCCCCAACTATCTACACCTGATGGAAGATGCATGTCTCTCCACCACTCACAGCCGTGTCTGTCTTTCCTAGAGAATCAAGGGCACAGCAGGAAGATTAGATGGCGATGAAGTCTTTTTCTAACATGAGGTCAGGAGACAGCTATGCACACTTCCAGACCCCTAAATTATTTCATTGAAATACAGCAATAAAAGAAAACCAACGACGCTTTGGAATTAGGGCTATATATGCTCACTTGAAAGTTAGGTAATGCAAGGAAGGAGATGGACACTAGTACCAGTGTGATGTGCCACTTGGATGGACAAGTGACTTCTCTGTACTTGTGACTAGAGCCATTGCTTTCTCATGAGAAGACAAGGATGGAGCAGAGACAGGACTTCTATACATTGATATAGGCCAGGAAGCTCTATTTGGTAGTGGTCAAGTATGAAAAACTGGATCCTAGCTACTCCTAATGTTGACTTTCTCAACCCAGATATCTCAGTAGTTTTTTAAGAACACTATAAATATTTTTCTGTTAGCTTTAACATCTTCCAGTGCTCTCCTTCTATTTTCTCCTATTTTTCTCTAGCTTTAAATGTCAGACAGGCCAAAGTGATCATTAGCCCGCAACTATATAAAGAGACTAATAGCATAATTTCTGGTTGCTTTCATGGTTTGGTCTTCTACACAGCGCTTATAATCTGATAAAATTAAGCTGTATCACTCAAAATTGAATTTATATCATGAAGACATGCTTTTTTTTTTTGCTGGTGTGAATCCCCAGATGTAAAGCAGGTACACAAAAAATTGATTTTTGTCTGAGATACTTGAGTTTGCCAAAATTTCACTAAGCACATCCCTCACCCAAAGCATTCAGCACCTTTCACAAACATTAGTGAAAAAAATTTGTTTGTCAGCTGAGACACTTGGAAGACATACATTAAGCTAATATGTTGCATTAAGCAGTGACGAACTAATGAATAAATCATCAAATCCAGTTTTGAAACTAGAAAGGTTTTTGAATCACTGTTCAAAGGCAGTCAGTGTTTGCCGAATTTACAGATCTTTCCCATTCTGAATTTCTTCTTCTTCATGGCAGGAGACAGCCCACAGGCAAAGAACAGAAATTATCTCACATGGTTATAAATAAATGCAGGACCTGCTTAGTGCTTGTGATATATGCCCACTCTTCCATGTTGCTTGCTCTGCATCAGTAGTCCTGTACAGCACTGAATGATACCATGAGCTCCATTGATAAGAGCACAGCCAGCAGACTGAGGAGAGAGGTTCCCCCCTCTGTCCAGCATTTATGGGATAAATCTGAACTCCTGTGTCCAGTTTGGGGATCTGAAACACAAGCAGGACCAATTAGAGCAAGACCAGTAGAAGTGCTATATTTATGGGGATGTTTAAAGGGAGTACATGATGTAGGGAGTGAGAGAACTGGGTTCACTCAGCTTGGAGAACAGAAGCCAAAGGAGGGATCTGATTACTGTCTACAACTCATTAATGTGTGGTTATAGAAAAGAGATTTTTCTCAGAGAAGCAAGTTGCAACCGGGGAGCTGTTGTTAGATATAAGGAAAAAAATCTTCCTAATGAGGTGCCCGGGTGGGAGAAGAGGCTGCTGCAGAATCCTCATCCTCAAAGATAGTCAAGTCCCTGAGCAACATGGCATAATTTCAAAGCTAACTCCATTTGGAATGGGGGTGTAGGTTTAGGCCAGATGAGGTCCTAAGAGCCCTTCAACTTAAATTATTATATGATTATATGATTTATAGGATCATGACTGGAACATAATGCAGGAAGACACATGCTGAAATCCAGTTCAGCTTCAGTAGCATTTAAGTATGTGTTTGAATTATTGCTGAAACAGAATGAAGAGATAAATACAGCTACATGACTTAGAGAGATACAGTGTCTATACAGGTTCCAAATTGTTTGAAAATGGGAAGAATGTTCTGTCTAGCCTGCCAGATTGGAACCGAGGTGATCATTTGTCATTTACAACATTTTTTATAGGCTCTTTTGTGATTTGGGGCAAATATCTTAATCTTACTATAAGTCAGCTGGTGATTTATTAAGTAACAGTATAAATCCATGAATTTAGACAGATATTTGTGAATCCTTCAATAATACTAAAAAAAGCTCACAAGTGGATTCCAACAGGGCAAAGGAGAGGATGCATCTGCTTAAGTTCTGAATAATTTGTCGTACTGTAAGACAAGCTGTGCCATAAGAATATAATGGACAGCAAAGCTAGAGGGTTTAGCTCCTGGAATCTATCGTGTAGATGTCTGCATTTGGTTATCAGAGTCTCACCCAGGAAGATATCATGCAAAACTGCTTCCTCAAGCCTTCAGATGTAGCATTAATCAGAACAGAATAAAAAGTAGGATGGATGTTTCTTTTTCTCAGGGCCTTAATAATTGCACTTGGTGATGTATTTTTTTGGCACCGTTGCTAATAATACATTGAAAAAACCACATTGTAATCTCTGTGTTAAAAAAACTAGATTATTAAAATCATACAGCTGTCCCAATGACTTCCAAGAAATAAACTTCTGGATGAAAAACAAATGGTTCAAATTAAAGTTGGGTTAAATATGAATGACTCTTGGGAAAAAAGTATCTTTTGAATCATCCTAAAACAAGTACATTGACTGCTTACAAACAAAGAGATCTCTGCAAGTTCTTTAAACAGAAGAAATCCCTTTGCACTTCACTCCTTGAATGCCATGATCACCACAAAAATGAGACGACTTCTTCCACGTGACATTTAGCAGACACTGTGTCCTGTGTTTCCAAGTGGTGGTCTGTCTGCCCGCATTTTTCACAAACCCCAATGTGATTATTCTCCAGGTGAGTCAGTAGGTGAAGCAATATGTAAGAAAAGTGAAAGTGAAACTTTACCCACAAGCCTGACTTCAGTAAAAAAAATCCATCTTTGAATGAAACTCTTCTCCCAACTACTTTTTCATTGATATAAATGCAAGGAGTTGTCTCAAAAGCAAATTAATTTACCAACTTATCTGTTGCCAAGATTTGTTTCCTAACCATACTTCTAGAATGTCCCATGTCAGCTCTCTCTACTGATATCTTCCACTTTGACATTCTTCCTGGAGTTACAGTTAGGCTGACTTAATTTAGTTAGCTAAAGATGATTGTAGAATCATTTAGGCTTGAAAGAACCTTTAGGATTATTGAGTCCCACCGTTAACCCAGCATTGCCAACTCCACCACTGTATCACATCCCCAAGTGCCACATCAACATATTTCTTTAATACTTCCAGGGATGGGCACTCAACCACTTCCCTGGGGCAGCCTCTTCCAATGTTTCACAACCATTTCAGTGAAGAAATTTTTCCCAATATTCAATCTAAATCTCCCCTGGCCAGCTTGAGGCCATTTCCTCTTGTCACCTGTTACCTGGGAGAAGAGACCAACCTCCACCTGCCTACAGCCTCCTTTCAGGCAGTTGTAGGGAGTGATAATGTCTCCCTTGAGTCCCTGTTTTCTCCAGGCTAAACACCCCCAGCTCCCTCAGCTGCTCCTCATCAGACTTGTGCTCCACACCCTTCCCCAGCTTTGTTGCCCTTCTCTGGACACGCTCCAGCCCCTCAGTGTCCTTCTTGTAGCAAGGGGCCCAGAACTGAACAGAGGACTCCAGGTGTGGCCTCACCAGTGCTGAGTACAGGGGGATGGTCACTGTCCTGGTCCTGCTGGCCTCACTATTTCTGATCCAGGCCAGAATGCCATTGGCCTTCTTGGCCACCTGAGCACACGCTGGATCATGTTCAGCCACTGTCAACCGGCACCCCCAGGTCCTTTTCCGCTGGGTGGCTTTCCAGCCACTCTGCCCCCAGCCTGTAGCGCTGCCTGGGGTTGTTGTGATCCAAGTGCAGGACCAAGTGCTTGGTCTTGTTGAACATGATACAATTGGCCTTGGCCTATCAATTCAGCCTGACCAGATCCCTCTGTAATTCCTTCCTACCCATGATGTACATATCTTCTACCACAGACTTACTTACATTCTAATAAGCATGTGTCTGTATTCCCAAGGGCATTTTAAATCCACATCACTCAGCTATGACACAAAAGACTAAAGGTTGTAGGGCTGGTCTACAAGCTTCATCTCTTGACTTTTCTTAAGCTTGGACTATAAACATCTTACAGTAAACATGTTTTCATTCTCCTTACGTACATTACCTAGTAGACTGTGACCCTTGTCTTATATTGCAATGCCTGCGTATTTTACACTAATAGAAATAACTAATATTGACAAGCAAAATTTTTAAACTTTTGTAATATAACAGAAAACCTGCATGGGAAGAAAATGACTTCTAGTTTAAGAAGCTAGCAAAATCTATGTATTCACGGACAAGTAAAATTCAGGACACAAAATGACCACAATCCACTGTCATTGCTGGCAGACCTTAACGACCAGATGTGATTCAAAATGCTTGAACCCCACACTGATGGCTCTCGGGAAAATCATACGGTAGATTTAAGCAGGTAAGAACAGCAAATATATCACTGCAACTTTTCACCAGATTCTGGGTTGCTGCAAGGTCTTGGGCAATCTCACTGCACTAGTGTGTGTGTGAAGCATGTGGGCTTTCTTATGCCACTGCCTGGTTTCCTCTTCCTTGAGAACAATGCCATGAATGGGACTCGGAGGGCAGGAGAGCAACCAGCCCTGGAGGGCAGCTATTCACTCTGCTCCAGCCAGGGGCCTGTCAGCATTTCCACTGTTTCACACGAATCCCAGCTTCAGACAGGGATGACTTCATTTTAACCACTTTTCTCACATTTAAAAAAGTCAAAATTAGTCAAAACAAAAACAGCAACCATGTGTGCTCAGGGATGTGAGCGGAGAAATAAGGATAAACAAATCTGCTCTCTTGCATATCCTACCAGCAGTTTGTCTCAGCATGATCCTTAAAAACAGCAGGGTGCCTAGCCTCAGCTTTTATCAAATAACATTTATAGGACACCCCACATTCCCTACCAGTGGACCACAAAGAATCAACAGAGAACGAAGAGGCTGTCCTTTATTCTTGAAATGTTAGGGTCCAGCCTACTCAAAAAAAACTATGATGTATTTTATTTTGTTTTCTTGTGTTTTATAGCATGGGAAAGAATGGATGAGCAGTGACCCATACAGGCTTACTTATGAAAAATTATGGTTCATCTTACAGGCATGTTTATGAAAACAACTGTGTGTAAGGACAAACACCCTTCAAAATCATTTCTGTATCTGCATGGACACAAGAAGTTAGCTGTAAAGTCTGTTTTAAGGGAATGTCAGTTTTTCAGTATAGGAAGAGGGAAGGCATGCTCTAGTATGTCTAGACAGATGTGTTCAGGGGTGTTGTCCCTAGACAGCAGAGGATATACGGCCTTTAAAGAGGACAAAGATTGGCTTTGCTATAAAAGAACAAGCCACTTCCTGGAGAGGAAGATACAACGATTTTTTAGGAAAATGCAGACACATTGTGAGCTCCAAGGAACAGTGATCTAGAGAGGAAGGAAGAGGCTATGGTCTGAGGACTAAACATTACCTACCTATAAACTTTGTAATTAAGGCTCATAGCCTGTTATAAATGACTTCTTGTACAATCTTCATCTAGATGACAAGAAGCAAATACTTTATTTCATGTCTTTATTGTTTTTCTCTTCTGCTTCTCTCCTGCTTGAAAAGAACAACCAACTTGTAAAGTACACCTGTAATACGGATTTCACTGCTACTAAGGCAGGCCAAAGTGGAGTATGCATTGCAAGAGAAGAAAAAGGCTCTGTGCCCAGGAAAAGATAAAGAAAATAAGAGAATATAGAGATAACCTGATAATGCACGCCATGACTCCATGTCAGTTAGACACAGATTCCCTGGACTCTCAAAGCTTCAAGGAAAATCTGGCACTGTTGTGTTCACAGAATTCATACAGAAAATAGGAAATGTTTTCCAAAATTTTAATAATGTGTTTTGTGAAGTCAGCAAGTTCTGTTTTACTACAGGAAAATTAAGAAAAGCAAGAAAAATATGTGAGTGGGAGACAATGGAAAACTGTTTTTTAGCTTTCTTGTTTCAGTAAGTAAGCACATAACATCCTTCCTTTGGCTACAAGACAGCTATGTTTTCTTAATATTTTATTGTGAATAAGCACAGATGGAGGTTCAAGGAGTTCTCTTCCTTAATTATTGCTGTGGCTTTTAACTGCTGAATAAATGTATTGAGTTTCTTTCTTCATAATTTTCCAAATGATAGAATTATTTTAGCAGTATTACAAAGACTAATGTGTTGTTATAACTCCGTAGCTTGCGGTTTTAAATGGTAGGATAGGAAGTGGGGGGTAGGACAGATGTCAAATTCTTTGAACAGAGAAATAATCCTGAAATCTACTCTTCTCTTTCTTATCACTTAACATTCACATCTTATTACTTTCAAATATGCCAGACAGAAGTTAATAATAGATAAGTATATCTAGAATGAAGGCCAAACACATCATTTCATGCTCCTTATCTCTGTAATCTTCCTTCAGAGGAATTCTCTTCTTCTGGAATCTGGGGCAACTTTTTGGGAAACCACAGTGATACCAAACTCAGTAAGTTATCAGTCCCTACAACTTGTGTGAGTTGCCACTGGAAGCAGAGCAGATGAAGATATCAACTAACAGCAGAGTTTTTCCATAATATCTGTCATTAGACTAAAGAAAGTATGAGCTTGTGGTACATTAGGTATGAAATGACAGATGAAAAACTTCACGAGGCTTTAAGGAAAACTGCCAGAAAAAACTTTGGGAAATGTGGCATTGAAACAGAATGGTAGATTAATGCATTAGCCTCTCACTATCAGACTAATAAGAAGATAGCTGAGATCCCAAAATGATGGAATCAATTAGGTTGGAAAAGACCTTTGAGACCATTGAGTCCAACCTATGACTGAACACCACCTTGTCAACTAGACCATGGCACTGAGTGCCACATCCAGTCTTTCCTTAAAGACTGACAGAGAGGGTGGCTCCACCACCTCCCTGGGCATCCCATTCCAATGCCCAATCACCCTTTCATCATTAATGAATTAATTGGTGGGCTCCAGTTAGTAGACTTTCAGGAATGTATCTCAAGGAATGAGTGTCATTTTCAGTCTGTCTTTGAAAACCACCCAGGAAAGTGCAGAAGCACATGTTTTAGGATGGATCTGAGCACTGCTTCAAGGAATGAACAACATGTGTTGGCAGGCTGAGCTAAATAAGAGTAATGCAAAATGCTGAGTACACCTGATGTCTACAACTGTTTCTTTATTTAAAGATTGGAAAAATGCTGATCTTTAGAGCTTTGGAAACACACTGGATACACTTTGTTTTCAGAATTCTTGGGATCAGCACCGGCACAGTGTAGTTATTGCATCTGTATGGTGAGGCCTGGTCCTTTTGTCTTGTGTCCATAAAAATGGGCGTGAAATAAGACAGAAGAGAAGCACATTCAAAAATATCTACCAGTCAGAAAGAGAGAATAGTTGAGACACCTTACCACTCAATCCCAATGCTACTTTTCAACATATAACGAAAAGTAGGTTGTTTCTCTTGGACACAGAGCAGATCCACAAGTCCCCTTTCAACTACAAAAAGAAAAATCTAGCCTACTTCAGCCAAATCTTGTGCACTGAGAAGCTCCAATACAGCACATCATTTAGGGTATGATCCTTATTTATGCTCTTTAGACATAAATATCCCAGAGGAGAAGGCTCCAGACACTCTTCCTTCCTCTCTTTTTTCAAAGAATTTTTTTCGTCTTTTCGGGATGGTCAGCATGCTATTCCCAAAGAGAGGCCAAAAGCTATAGCTTTTACTGCAATCACCTTTAGTAGGAATCTAGAGGGAAAGTCAAATTTTGAAAAAAAAAAAATTAGTGCAGATATAACTGTTCTTGAAATCTGGTGTAGATCCAATTTCTAGCCAGGGCAGAGCCACCAAAAATGAGTACTTTTCCTCTGTTTCCAAGCAGAATGAGAAGGTACAACATCACAGCAAGACTGAATAGTAATTTTGAAGAAATCTGTAGAATGGGAAATGTCTGTTTCCAATGTGATGGAAAATTTTTAAGAGCCAAATAGTCTAAATATCATAATTTAGGTGGTTTTCATCTTCAGTTCTCAAAGAATCAGCACAGCAATCACAAATCTTACAATAAGGTTTTTCAATAAATCTTACAAATATTGGTTTTGTCTGTTGGTTAATGGTACACCTAGAAGCTTTATTTATGAAAGAGAAAGAAAGAGTATTTTAGATAACAATAGAGTCAATAATCTGATTATAACAATATGCATAATTTTATAATAAACTTTTAAGGGGAGCGTAGGGTAATTGGAAAATAATATAGATTGAAAAAACTGCCAATTTTCAAGAGGAGGCTGTGTCATAGCAATAAAATATCCTTCCTTGACTGTTAAAAGGAGGTTTTGAAAACAGGAAAGTACAGCTCTCATCCAGCATAATTTTAGTTTAGTATTTGATACAATGTCACAAGAAAAAATGTTTAGAATTGAGAAGAAGGGTGTTCTTAGAATTGAAATTTGAAATTTAAATAGAACATTACTCAGAAGACTACAATGAAGTGCCTTGAAATGGGATGATTCAGCATATACTGGAATTCTTGGGAACTGTTTTTAGGATCAGTCTTATTTAATATTTCCATAACTGATGGTTCCTCAAGAAGCAGAAATATGTTTATTAAAGTTAATTAAAGCCCAGAAAGTCATGAGGTCTCAAACCAGAGGAACATCAGTTCCTCATAATCACACATGAATTAAATGAGAATAATAGAAATGTAACAGAATAAAACAAGGTCTTTGACTAGAGATTAAGAACAAGACCTTCCACAGCAAACTAAGTGCTTGCCAATTAAAGATCTGTGGTGAAGAGAAAGTCTAAGAGTATCTTATGAAGCACCAGTGTGAAGCAAGTATAAAAAAACCCAAATGTGATCCTAAACTCTATGAGAAGAATTGTATTACTGTAGGTGTGCAGGCACTGATGTGACCTCATCTGAAGAACTCTACGAAAGTTTGGCTACTCATATCCAAGAAAATGTAAAACTGGAGCATGTTCTGGGAAGGGTTGTTGAGATTATCAAAGGAACAGATGACCAGGAGTCTTCATGTCCTCATCATGGCCGAAGAACTATGTGAGCTGAAAGCCATGAGAAGAAATAGGCGAAAACTGGCTCTGAACAATTTCTGTCCAGACATGAAGTTTTCATGACTGGAACAATGAGGTTCAAGCACAACTTCCCAGACTAAGAATAGTCAGGGAAGAAGGAAGAGGAATGGGATCAAGTTAACTTAATATTCAAGTTTATTAAGATGTTATGAAAATAATTATATAGCATGGCTCTTTGTAACATCAGTGGACAGGACTCAGTGAGCCAAGAGAAGCCCTTGAATCCAAATGTCGACCTCCTTCCCCCTCCTCATCTCCCTTGAGCTTGTATATTGCTTTGATCTGCCCACTCTGATCCTTCACCACAAAGGTATTCACACAAATTTACTCTCAGAGGAGGATATGACAGTCTGTCTTGAAATGTCCACTGTATATATTTCCCAAACCCTTTCAGGACTGTTTGCTTCTTTGAATAAATGGCTTGGGGTTTGTTTTTCCGGTAATATTTCACAACTTGAAAAAGTCCTTCAGAAGAAGAAACCACACAAGTTTTCACAGTTAATTTGCATCTTCTTTGTTCCAGCCTAAATCTAATTATTTAAATTTATATTTTCTTCTTCTTTCTTTCTTTTTTTTTTCTTTTTTAACATAGAAGGTCACTCTGAAGCTAATCCACAATCTTCCTTTGCAAAAATGGAGGTAAAAATAGAGAATTTGCCCAGCGGCATTATCTTGTTTCCTTTCTCTTTAGTTTTAGTTCAATACATTAAATACAAAACTTTCTACAACACTGTAGAAATGGCATGTTCTTCAATAACTTTGTGCAATAAAACTTGTATCGGCTCTTTGCTGCAAGATTCTTTACTTAATAAGTATAAAGCTGCCACTCTGAATTCGCTGACAGTTTCTGTCACAAGCACCATACTATATAAACTGAATAGGAAATCTCATTGTAACAGAGTTCCAGCAACACATGATCAGCATCTTTCAGCAATAAACTGGAGCATAGGAACATGACTTAAGCTGTTAGTGTGACACATATAACAAAAAAATTCATTCATGTCATAGAATGGGTAGCTTTAAAGGCTCAGCATTAAGAGATGCAATACAAAGTGCAAAAGAAGTTAAGCCCATTGTGTATAAAACCTGCAATCAGGAAGTATTAATAAAATCATCCATGGAAAATGTGTAATCATAGTTTCAAAAAAAAAACCAACAGAAAAGAAGGAAGAAAAAATAAAATTCACAAAACATTATTTTCTCCATAGAAACTATTAACTACCAACACCCTGTACAATATAATAGTACTGTAATGTAGCATGTAATAAAAGCTTTTCCTGAAGAAACACTGTAATAGTTCTCCAACACAAAACCAGTGTTGCTCTTTTGCTCCTGCAGTGAACTCCAATCTCCAGTCTGTGGGGTCATCGCACCTGTGTGGAACCCTCTGAAAGCCCAGCAAGCCCACTCCAAGTGTCAGTGCTTGCACACAAGGTTACTGTAAGCTATGACCTCTGCCTACCTACAAGCGAGCAAACTGCAATTTTCTGTCAGAAATGAGTCATCAGATTTAAACGTGAACCCAAGCCTGGCCAATGTTCGAGAGGCTCTAGACATATTTCTGATTTTGTTGGCTAAACCTAGGCAGTGGCTGGCTCACATCCTCAGGAGTTCAACACATGCCTTTGAAGATTTGAGCCTTAACTATTTCTAAGCCAGCCGCCACCATGATATCCGTGTGCTTAATTCTGAAGTAGCACATTGTGGCCAGATCAGAAACTTCGTCACAATTTCGTTTTTACAATAACAGAAAACGCACATGGAGAAAATTTTCTGTTGACAGTTTCCGAGAGGGAAAAGAAAACTTATTCTTAGCGATGCACATATTTTTGCTGAAAATGCTTGTCTTCTGTGCAAAACGCCAGCTTTTCAGTTTGGTGATTATGGGCTCGTTTATTGTATTCAGCCATAAGAGGAAATTAAGGTGAGTTCTGATTATTTTGCTGCTTAATGGATATGGTTATGAGTCAGAGCAGTCTCGGACTCCCCTTTCGCTGCTAGGCATTTTGGCAAACTCTTGCACGATTTTTTTTTTTCCTGCACAGTAGAAGGACTAGGAAGTAATGTTCCATTCAATTCTTTCAGCTGAGACTACTATTAATTAAATTCAAGGTTTCCCGTAGGAAGACACTCTCACAGGAAACGTGCTCTTAGTCTCACCTATATGTGCTTCTGGGAGACAAATCACTCCAGACTAAGGGAAAAGACAAAAATATTTTCCTGTGAATTCTCATGAGGGACCTGGTTTCAGACCTCAGCAGTGAGGTCCTGACTACGTGAACACTGGCTAGGTTAAACGTTGGTCTCAGGCTGAGGGATTAGTTTAAGATTAATATTGTCACAAGGAGGTAATACAGCTAACTGAAAATAGTTATTAATCCATTCATTGGGAAATACGCCTACCAGCATTCCATCAAATACTGCCCATGTAGTTCAGTTGTTGCATATACCTTGCTTTTTATCTTTTGACCTTGTTTTTTCATTATCACAGCACTGCGAAAAGTACTCAAACCCAGCCACGAGCATCTGAGCGAGGCTGAACAGAGGCGGCTGGCGAGCGCCGTGGGAGGCAGGCGCAGGGTGTCTGGATACTGAGCATCCCCTAGTGACCGGCTCTCCCAGTGCAGCAACCTGCCTTTCCGAGTTCGCACAAAGAGCGCAGGGAAGCCCAGATTCTCAGAGTACAACCAACGGATTAGTACAAATAAAGTAGTCCTAGACTCACAAAAGCACTGACAAGCTACAAAATAAGTCATCACTTCCAGAGAACAATGACTCCTTTTTAATCCAAGTGCATCACTTGGATCGAAAAACAATTGGCTTCCCTTGCTTGACTTACCAAAAAAGGAACTGAAGACACTTATACAGGTATATCTTTTCACTTAGAATTCACTAATGACTTATAAACTAAATAAAGAAACGAGGGATTGCTAGCATTATTTCCCCACTAGATGCTACAGCACGTTAAAAAAGTCTACCTCTCACAATGAGATACCAATGTTCTCTTTCTGGTCACCTACTGGACTGCCAGCTGCTTTTGAATGATGAGCATGGGAAAGTTTTGACTAAAAAAAATCCTATGAACTGTAGAGTTTGCTGGTAAACAAACAGGAAAAAATAATCTCCTTTGGCAATATGTGGGATTTTTTTTTTTTTTTGGTCTCCCTGCGACAGTAACTTTTTTCTAAATACTTTCACCAGCTTCAGGAAAGGGTGGGTTAGAGACAGGGGTTTCCTGAGCCCTTTCGCAACATGGTTTTAACGAAGCCGTGTGTTCAGAAGAGCCCCTAGAGAGTCTTGTTTTGGAACACTCTGACGCCTACACGTTATTATCTTTGCTACATTTTGCAGTTTTGTGTGAAATTTATTTTTAATCTTTAACAAAACATGCCCCTGTTTATCTTAAATTCAGAAAAGGTTTAATAATGTAAAACAAAATAACTTTTTAAATAATTAGATTTACAATGAATGCCGAAACATAAAAGTATAAAGCAAGTTAACAAGAAAGGAGTTCTTAAAGATCAAAGAAAATGTGTTTATTTGATTTGATTAAAAACAAATAAAAAGTACTTTCACTTTAACAAGTTCTAACTGGCTGTTGACAGAAACCAGTGAAAGAGTTTCCCAGTCCCACAGGATAAAGGTTTTCTTCTGATAGAGGTTCACGTAGTCAGAACAGATTGCTGACATTGATATGTCAAAGGAATTATATCTTGAAAAGTGACAAAGCTGCGTCAATATTAAAAATCATGGATACAAATTTCCTTGGAGAACATACTCCTTTTGCTACTATTAAGTAGGACTGATTGTGTAAATCATAATTATTTCTATCTTTCAACCCTAACACACAACAGAGCTCTGGGAATGGGAGAGGTAGAAAGTACAACAATTTAGTGGAAAGATGGGACATAATAGCTGAAAACCTGTTTTAACATAGCAGTAGAGTTCCCAGAAGAGAGCTGGCATCCGCAGATCTCCTCTTCCATGGGCAGAGGAGGCTGGTATGGGGAAGCCTTTGCCCCACCAGCCATGTTGTGCCTCTGTGTGTCAACTTTTGAAGCCACCTTTTTTCCAGAGGCTTCAGTGGGAAATGTAGAGACCTCCCATGAAATGATGCCATGCTGGGATCCAGGCAAGAGAAAGATAAGCAACTGAAACCGGAATTTGCTTCAGGTCAGGCTGTCTAAAACTTTGTCTAATGAGGCTTTTTGTTTGTTAATATCAATTTAACTGCTAAAAGAGCACTTGAAACAGTATCATTTTTTTTAAAAGAGTAACCACTTTCCTCGTTTCTAAAAGATAAAAGAATCCATAGTCTAAGGATTGCATGAAACTTCAGTGAAGTCCCTCAGCTAAACCAAAAAGACCAGATTTGACATTCCAAAAATGCTGTAGTAAAAAAATCTGGAAAATATTTGAAACAGTCATACACTTCAGATCTTCTCCACACAAAGTGATGAAAAAAAAGTCTTAAAAAATTTGGAGTTTATATTTAAAGGCAACATGTGAAATTTATCATCTTAACTTTACAAATTTAACCAATCTAGAGGACCTATAGGTATTTTCACACTAATTTTAAAGTGTCCACATACTCTTTTAAGAGTGTCCCCAGACAAGAAGGCCCCTTTAGCAATTGCAGTCACTGCATCTCACTTTCTACCCTATTACCATCTGCTGGGGAGATGCCTTCAGGCAGACTATCCAGACCTGCAGCCAGCACCACTCCCCAGCAGGGAGGTTTCAGCACTCCGGGGCTGCTGTGCCTGGCGCAGTGCCTGTGGGCTCCTGTCTGCACTCTGGGGAGCCCGGTGCTGGTGGCAGCCTGGAAATCACCTGCAACACACAAGGCATCCACACCCACTGCTTCTGAGCAGTCGAAGTGCTCGTCACTCACCACAGGCTCTCATTTCTGATCAAAGGTTTGGTCAGCCCAACAACTGCTCCTGTAACTCCTATTAACTTACAGTGGGGCTGCAGAGATGCATCCAATCACCCACTGTTGAGATGCTCACTGCAAGATCGTTAAAACAAAGTTGGTTGTGGAAGAAATCAAGCCTCACTCCAATTTGAAATACTTGGTAATCTGATGAGAAAAATATGTGTGTGATTTGTGTTTATGTCTGGAAGTTTTCCCTAGTGTGAAAGCCTCTAAAGGAAAACCAGTTCTTTCTTGCAATGTATGTTCTTTTATGTTATGCAGCCTAGACTGTGGATTGCAGTGATGTCAAAAATGTACATGGAGTGATCGCATCCTGTCCGTGTCGTGCAAGAATGACTTTGAAAGTTAGATGTTTCATCTCTACAGTCATATCCTGATCAACAAACTCAGTCAATAAATAAATACATTTAGTGACAAACCTAGCTTTTTCTGTAAGCTGCAGTTAAACAGGAACTTGATTTGTTTTTTGTATTCACATCTATTCTATAATAATGAATCCAGCATCACAATAACCAAGTAGCCATTATA
Organism: Ptilonorhynchus violaceus; assembly: GCA_013397565.1. NCBI lineage: Eukaryota > Metazoa > Chordata > Aves > Passeriformes > Ptilonorhynchidae > Ptilonorhynchus > Ptilonorhynchus violaceus. The sequence continues at coordinate 193,266 of VZRJ01009411.1, read as the reverse complement.
ATTATAAGATCAGAGAAACCTTTGTGGTACTCATTTTCCTAAAAATGATTTAAAAAACCCAAGTCCTCCATTCTCATTCTTTTGAAGTCTTTGCTTTAAACCTAAGACCTAAATACAAAGGGCCAGAACTTGGGCTGAGAATGTGGGGTTTTTTTTAAGAGGTGGGACGGATTTTGCCCAAGACAGAGAAAAAAGGAATATAAATGCAAGAATTTTTCCGTAATTTTTTTTCTCCAAATCTGGGTGCCATTAAAACATATATAAAATTCCTATTTAAATATTGCCTCTCTGTTTGTGTGTGTGAGATATGGTGTTTAATTGCCACATATAAAATTTACATCAACAGGACAATTTGAGTTACTAAAGGTAACCCAAATTAAAAGGTTAAAGGGTTTAATGAGCTGCAGGTCTTAGAAGAAATATTGAAAAGTATCACAGACACACATCCGGAGCTGTGCATTGAAGTATGTGGAAAACGCTCTCCTGGTTCTTAGAAAATCTTTCAAGTGCAGGCTAATACTAATTCTGTCACCATGATGATACCGTTGCTGTTAGTACCTACCTACTAACACAGCAGTTTTATCCATCATTCTCAGAACTCATTTCCAAAGATTGGTCTGCTGCAGCCCCATCTCTGTTGGTCACTGACAGAAGAGCAGGGTCCGAGGGCTGCCTGAGGTCCCTACCAGGGCAGTTCACGCCGACACCTCCTGTTCGCACAGCGCTGCCCAGGGAGACTCCACGGCCCGGCACAGTTCCTGAGGTTATGTTTACCTCTGGAAGAATCACCACCTGGTTTCACCACCTCAGCCTGTCAGCACTGTGGTCCTATTGGTGTCACCCAAGCAGCTTTTGCCACGCGTGGCCAAGCGGGAGAGGATGGGTTTGACAAAGAAAAGCTCCCTGCACCAGACACCACAACATGGCCACCCTGCTCTGTTATAGGAAGATGTTAGTCAACTTCCGCTTGGGGCCAGGGCAGTACTGGGACAGCTGGGCTTTGCTGGCATGTGGGAACTGCCTGGGGTTTTAGCATGGAGAAGAGGACACTCAGCGGTGACACTATCGCTCTCTACGACCACCAGACAGGAGGGTGCAGCCAGATGGGGGTTGGCCTCTTCTCCCAGGTAACAAGAGACAGGACAAGAAGAAATGGTCTCAAGTTGCATCAGGAGAGGTTGGACATAAAGAGGAACTTCTCCACAGAAAGGGTGATTGGCCCATTAGAATGGGCTGCCCAGAGAGGTGGTGAAATCACTGTCCCTGGAGGTGTTCAAGGAAAGACTGGACGTGGCACTCAGTGCCATGGTCTGGTTGACAAGGTGGTGTTAGGTCATAGGTTGGACTCGCTGACTTCAGAGGTCTTTTCCAACCTAATTGATTCTGTGATTCTGTGAGCAGTGCGTTCAGTCTACGATCAGCAGACCTGGCAACAGGGAAGCCACGGCCAACGAGAGCGCACAGGGGCAGAGAGAATCCTCGCCTCTCAGACCGTCTCACGGCGGGGCGGGGCCGCCGCCATCAGCCTCCCGCCCCCCCGAGGNTCGGTGTGCTTCGGGACCGTGCTGAGTCACGGGGGTCCGGCGCGGCCATGGCGGGCTTCCTCGTGGGGCCGGGAGGGCGCGAAGGGTGCGTGGCGGCTGTGGTTAAAGCGCTTCCCCTGGGAGTGCGGCGGGGGGGGGCGGGGAGCCCCGGCCGGGGCCC
>VZRJ01009411.1:167940-191494 GCA_013397565.1 Ptilonorhynchus violaceus | reverse complement strand
CGGCTCGGCCCTCCGTGGTGGGCAGTGGTGCTGTGATCGGCTTAGACGGGCCCAGCGCTGGTGTGACTCGAGAGTGTTGCTTTTGGGGAGTGTTTCCTGGTTTTCTCCTCGCGTTTGACTTTAACTTTGATCTTCCCTCTTGTCACATTCCCTAGATACTGTATCTTTAATGCTTTTGTTTACAGCAGTCTCAAAAAGGTCTGGTCAGAGTTGATTGTGTAAATTGGTAGATGCTTTATATGCATGTAAGAACAAGTGTCTTAGGGCTGTCTTACAGCTCTTACGTTACTGAAAGCTCACGTTAGTACAAAAGACCTTGACTGTAAGTATGAGTTTTCTGTGGGATCAGCTAGTGCTGCTGGAGGAAACCCTTGCACTGAACAGCTCATCGCTGTTACCTTTCAGACTATTGCTGTCACCTTCTGCTGTTTATTAGACATTGCCCTATCGGTGGAGTAATTTTTATGAACAATCCTGAAATCACTTAGTAAAATTGCCTAAGTTAGTGTGAAATTGGTGGCCTGGGTTAAGATGGCTTTACTTAGTAAGTCTGTGGACTTCTGGTGTTCTGCTACAAACTACTATTTCTCCTTTGTTCTTTCAGCTGGCTGGTGTAGTAGGCTGCTTGAATACACCCTGTCCTCTTTAAGGCAGCCTCAAACCATGCCTAAATTCCATTTGATCTTGATTGTGTCAGTATTGAAGTAAATGAAGGAATGCTCAGACATCTTCCTTTCTGTCCTGTCAGCTGTCAGGACTTGCCTCTTTCCATCCTTGCAGCCCAGGGTGGGAACAAATGGGGTAATTGTAAGTTTAACTTGATCAGGATCAACTAGATGCAAAAAATACCTTTTTATCAGACTCTCTGAAAGAATTCTATTTTAGCGTAGGGTTTATGTTTTGGGGGGTGTGTGTGGTTTTTTGTTTTGCTTTTTTTTTAAAAGAAACTCAAAAATCTTGGGCTTGTCCAGGAGTGCTTTAGGGAGCCTTTGAGCACTTTACTTCATTTGCCTGGCTTAATGGCCCATACAAAAGGGATCTGATTCTGTTAAAGTAATCCTCACTTCTTTTGTTTTGCTTTTTTCCAGAATTCCAGAGGCACTGCTTCTCTCTTGAAGGATAGCATCTCATTTACTGACTTTTCAGCTTCAGGACTATTTGAAGGTCATGATCTTCTGCGCAGAGGGTATGCTTTACTTTTGCTTGCTGAATTGTGTGGTAGACAGTGTTGAACTTCAGATACGAGAAGAAAGTATGTGTTAAAGGTTGGCTTTTTACAGAATTTTCTTGGAAAGTGTGTTGTAAACAGGCTTTTACCTCTGTGATACTGTTGTTTAGAAAAGAAATGGCAAAGTATTATTAATTGTAAAATATCCGCTAGTTTTAATATACAGTTATAAAAGTGTGCCATAACACTGTGGGAAATGATTAGTTTCAGCATTGGTACAAAACCTGAAAGTAATACAATAAAAATAGTTTGGAGTCTGCCATTTTTACATGAGTGCAAAACCTATGTCTGTGTCTTGGATAATGACTCCAAAGTAAATTCATGGAGTTTAAAGTAAATTCATGGAGTTTAAAGTGCCATACAACTGAGTGTGGGGGGGAAGGTGTGTACAATATTCCATTGCAAAAGCTTGGAGACTTTAAAATAAGGTACAATGTAGCTTGGACATAATTAAATCTATAATGTTTTCACTTATTAATATTTTTATCTCTGTCTGAAAGGAATCAGGGAAGAAAAACACATTCTGTTTTGTCAAGCATAAAGGATGTCTTGAAATTCTTTTTCTTCTGGTAGTGCTGTAGTTAGAGGTTTTACTTGCTGGTTCTCTATTTATCTTTTTTTTTCTGTAGTCCAGACTGTGCTAGTTGTGTGTCTCTGTGGCGTGGAGTTTTAGCTGAGATTAGTTTTGGAATGCAACTTAAAAAACCATATCCCAATTAATTAATGTATTTTCTATTCGTTTTTCTAGCTTCACAAGTGTAAAAAATGAATTGTTGCCCAGCCACCCACTGGAGCTGACAGAAAAGAATGTAAGTATAACATCAAATTTAGCTATCTTCACTCTTAACTAAATATGAAGTTTAAATTAGCGATGTGGTTACCTGGACTGCTTTGTGCAGTAACAAGTAATGAGCAGGGTCTTGTCTTGAACAGAATAAAGATGCTCAACATTAGTAACATTTTATTTATCCAAATAACATTGTTGGCAAATTTGTTTAATATTAACCTCTTGGTTATATCTCTCTCCAAGTATATAAGCAGGCTTCCAAGTAGGCATTTGTGTTGTAAGGTTTAGTCGTCTGAAAGTGGTGTATGCAGCCTCCATAGGTAGGCAAGGGGCACACCTGTCGCCTCTGGAAGGCTGATCACCCCATTTTGTCCATAGCTTTACCATGTATGTTTATTTTCAGACTTTGTCTGTGAACACGTACATATTTTTCAATAAATAACTTGATCCCATACAGACATTTTACATGTACAGTTTGTCATAAGTAATGCAGTCTTGTCTGGCTTACTCATCACTCGTGGACCATTATGAGTGATCTGTGGAAGGTAAAGGGAGACCAGACTTGACAGCTGATTGAACTGAATGTCCTCCCCCGTGCCTGGTTTGTCAGCGCAGAAGATACGATGTATCAAAATATGCTGAAGCAAAGACATTATTTGGCTGGAATGTTCCAAATTGCTAAGCTAAGCGGCATGACAAGGTCTGACAGTAATCTCTAATATATTCTAATATTTTAACCAGTGTTAGTGTTGCCTTGCATTAAAAGGATGACATTGTGACACCAAGGTCATGAACCTATTTATAAATACTGTAAATGTTTCAGAGCTGTTTGTCAGTTGATTTTTTTTAAACTGATTGCTATAACTTAGTATTTAACTCTGTGCTTTGTAAAACCTACATAATTAAAGATCGCATGCTAGAGAGACAAAAGTGCACAGAAATAATTAAAACCATATATTTTAACCAATTATTTTAACCAATAATTAAAGCCATGTGATCCCCTAAGAAGTATGTGAATCCTCTAAATGGTTTCTCCCACATTTGGTTAGTTCTTCTGTAAGTTTAAGACCAGTTTGTCTAAGAATTGTTTTCATGTACATTTGAATGGGAAGAGACTTAGCCTGAGATAGTTATGGTTGTTTTTACTGCCATAAAGGCTGTTCAGGTAGCACTGGTAGAAAACAAATGTTTCTGCTGTGCAAAGATCCTTACCTCTATAAAATAAAAGAAATGGAAAAATAGTGTAATCAGAATTATAAGTTTAGGATGAAGCATATAAACATATGCTATGCGTATTTTCTGCTAACTTTTGAAGAGCCTTCAGTATAGATTGTTCTGAAGAAAATGCTTGTTATGCCCTTGACTTGTATTTTCCTGATGGTTTTTGAGATCCCTTCTCATAAATCCGTTGATGTTCTCATACTAGCAGACTTTTGTCATGATGGAGTACAGATTTCAAAATAAGAGATTTGTATTTTTTTGATTTTTCCAGCTGAAGTTTAACATTGAGTGTAACTTCTGTGTACTTCAGTATACATGAGCCAGTGCTTTTTTTTTTTTGAAAACCCTCTACTAAAGAGATTTTCTTTGTCTTACTAAGCAGTTTGAGAGCAGTTGGTAAAAATATGACTTTCCATTTGCTTTTCAGAGTCACACCGAGTATAAGTGGTGCTCTGTTTTCCTGCCTGATCAGAAAAGAAGTATATCAAGTGTTTTCAAGTAGTCTTTGATGACTAACAATGACATCAATTGCGGCTTTTAAGTTTGTGGTCTTTAGACTGGACTTAGCTTCCTATTTGTCCAGACAATATTGTAGCAAAGTAGTGCAAAACTGTACCACTTGGTGGTGTTACATGTCCTGACTATCAAAAATAATGAAATAAAATTGCTGCTATTAATTTGGAATAAAATCCATCAAAAAACAATTTCAGTTTCGTAAAACAAATCCTACTGCATCACTGTCTTTCGTGTACATTTGAGACATGTATGATGGTATCACTGAATTTTTACATACAAATTTAGTAAGCAGGTTTATTTAAGTAGGATGTCACAAGATGTAGGATGTACTTAGAAGTACAGCCATACTGTACTTTTTCTAAAATAAAAATCAATATTGTTTTTTGACAGTTCCAATTAAATCAAGATAAAACAAACTTTGCCACGCTGAGAAATATTCAAGGAATCCATGCACCTTTAAAGCTGCAGATGGAATTCAGAGCAGTGAAACAGGTAGGCATTTTTATCCAACTGGCATAACTTAAACCACTTGAAAAAATGTTTATCTTGGAGCATGTTTACAGAGAGACATCTTGCTTTGTTGAGGTACCTGATGTTTCCAAAAGAAATTAATTCACAGTACTGCTTTTATTAACTAACCAAACAGTGCAATTAATAGCTTTTAGAACAGTCAATATGCTGTTCTTTTAGCTGCTGTTTTATTGGTTATTTGATGAAGTGTCACTTCTGTGGCTTTTTGTTGGACTAGCTTCCTGTAAGCCTTCTGAGAAAAGCAGGAAGAATTGAGTACTAATTCCTAAAATTAATACTCTCCTCCGTGGAACATGAGACCTTCATGGGAAGGAGGTTCTGCACCTGTAGGGAAAAGAGACTTAGAGGTCTGAAGTAAGTAGTGATTTGGGAGTAGATACAGAGGTAATGTGAAACCTGAAACAGAATTTGCTATGTCCTTATTGTTCTGCAGTTTCTGTTGCAAGATCAAGGGAGGTCTACAGGGAGTTAAGTTCAAAGGTTTTAACTCTTAATTGAGAAGCTGAGTTTGTCTCCTTTTCCTTCTTTTCCCCTAGGATGGAGGGTAGCTGAAGAGAGGCTGAATTTATCCCTTAGGGAAACGTAGAAAGCTCATTGGTCCTAAAAAACTTCTTTGTCTTGTTGAAGGTTGTCAAGCTACTAAGGGTTGGGATTCTAAGTGATTTAGAGCAATTTTGTACTCCCAGTGATAAGGTGCTACTGAACCATGGTGAGCTGCATTAAGCTTGCTGAAGTTACTGGTCCTGTAACTTTCAGAAGATCTGAAAGTCAGATGTGACGTGAAAACATCCATTGATCTCAGCTGTGCTGTCTTGAGGAAAAATTTTTATCCTAACTTACATTGGCACATTGCAGAGAATGAGGGAGGTGAGGATAACCTGCTAGTGTGTCTCCACGGGAGATGGGTGGAGGAAGTATAGTGATCAGAAGGTTCTTCACTTCCAGATTCATGTTGGGTATACAAGTTCTCTTGTGGTTTAACTGAAGTGTCCCTAGTATTAGTGAATGCATTCTCAGAATATTTATGCTCTGAATGCTGTGTGTGCCACTTGTTTTGATAATACTGTGGGTGAAGGGTACAGAAGAGTGTTGAAAGTAACTGGGAGTGGATTCGAAGCTTAAGAATTAGTTGAGATTGGAGACATAATTATGATTTAGATTAATTGAAAGGAGGCTTATGTTTAAATGTGAAAGTCAATATAGGTCTTTCACTTGCCTTCCTGACCTGTGTCAGAGATGTAGGAGACTCCAAACTCTGCAGTATGCATCAATTGCCCAGTAAGTGCAGATGTGTTTGTTGCAGTGAGCCTCCCCAAATTTATGTGAGAGGAGCTTCACAGAGGAGAAAGTACTTCTTTATTTTTTTTTAATCAGTTTTTTGCTGTAATAGCTACACTGCTGTGAAAGCTAAAAATTTATTAAAAGGCTTTTCTTTTTGAACAGATAAACAAAAGGTGATGGTGTTAGGTAGGTTTTGCTGTCTTTGTGTGCCAGTAGTTCTCTTATTTCAGCATTGTTGTTAGAGAAAGAAATGGCTTTACCTGTTGATTTTTCTCGGTTGCTTCAGGCTGAGAAATCCAAATATGAACCCTTTCAATTTCAGACTTGCAGGAACTTGAACTCTTGGCTTGAACTCTTTTTACAGGTCCAGCGTCTCCCATTTCTTCACAGCTCAAACATGGCAATGGATATTTTGAGGGGAAACGATGAATGCATTGGTTTTGAGGACATCCTTAATGGTAAATACATTCTGGTTTTAATGTTATGGAAACATTTAAAGGTAAAATTTGGGAGCTGTGAAGTTCTTTTTCTCTACTGAACAAGAGAATTAAACTCACAAAAAACAAAGAACAAAATTAATTCCTAAAAGCAGAGAAGCACTGGGGAAAGAGAAATAAATGTGGTTCAGCTGTAACTTGTGTGGAAATTACTCTGAAATATTGAGTAAGACAGTATTTGCTTGTAGACTGGGTTTCTAAAGGAGTAGATTATGCATGTAAATTGTATGCCTCTTTGCTCAGAAACTTTTGAAGTACTTGTGCAGATTTTGGCAAGCAGAGGTAAGTTTTTGTGAGTTCTGTAATTAAGAAGAAAGAAATGTTAGAGAAGAGATACAGAGCTAATGAAACAGACACTTAGCAGAGGAAAGGCTCCCTCAAATTAATTCAACAGGTTGCAGTTGTGTGGTGGTCTGCTGACTATTAGTATGTGTGGAATAGAATAAAGCTGGGAAAGTGGTTTTTGAACAAATTATTTCTAGCTGGTAGTTAAGGACATGGATGGAGGCAGAGAGTATTTTGAGATGGGATTGGAAAATGGAAATAGCTGGGGAGATAGGAAACTGTAAATAATGGAGGAATAAATCAGAATCTAGAGGCATGGTGTAAATCTGGGATTATTTTGTGAGATGGATATACAGGGACCAAGGGAAGGAATCTTGGACTACTGTGGTTCAGCAGAGGTAGAGCAATGTCAAACATAATTTTTAGGAATTTGGTTATTTACCATTGCTCACAAGAAGCTGTTAGATTTTTATAGAGTGCTGAGGAGTGAGTAGGTTACAAGTGGTTTTGGTAAGGCTCTATTTGTCAGCTGGGACTGGATTAGATATTTTTGTTGTCTCTAGAGGAATCAGAGGCATTAATATGTCTTATTTATGGAAGGAAAACATGATTGATATACCCATAAATAGTCACAACCTGTTTTCTGGCCCTGATTTTTTTTTTTAATTTTTTGTATGGAAAAGAAGTTCATACATTCAGTATTGGTTTATCGTGTGTCCTCTGCACATTCTTAGATAGCATTTGAGTACAGTGGCTAATGTCAAACATAGTTCACAGAATGGGGGGAATCTCAGCGATATTTAAGGGTGTAGAATTTCTGTGAGACTGGACAGTTGGGTGGAGAAGAGAAACCATGAGTATGTCCCAGCTAACAGAAGGGAGAACTGTGAACTCCTATTGTAAAGAGAAGTTGTATTGGAAAGAGGTGTAGGGCAGCTATGGAGAAAACTCAAATCTGACTGAAGCTTTTCTCAAACACTAAACTTGATCAGCCTTGTCAGGCTGTAGGAGTCTGTGCTTATGTAGAACTGGTTGATTTTACGTGCAGTGTGTGCGTGTGTCCTTCTGACACACTGTACCACAATATGTGTTTGTTATCTCATCAATGCTTTGGATAGAGACTTCTGAGTTACCTGTATTGTGCAACACCATCAAAAATCAGTCAAGTAAGTTGCAGTAAGCATTATAATGAAAAAAAAATGTTCATAGTTATTGTTGGTCTTTGTAGCTTGGTAAAAGCCTCATGCTATCAACTTTTCTTTTTCCAGATCCTTCCCAGAGTGAGGTTATGGGGGAACCACACATGATGATGGAGCACAAGCTCGGTTTATTGTAACAATATATACTTCACAAAAATGTTTTGTGTCTTTCTACTGGAGATCTAAGTACATGATACTAAATTGACACTCAGTGTTAAGCAGTCCTAGTTATCACTTGCCTTCCTTGATGAAAAGGCACATTAAATGTTTAAAGTCTATAAATTGCTCTGTGCTTGTTGTCAATCATACAAATGTCCTGTAATTAGGTAGTTTAAATAATGCCTTTTCATAAACTGCTCAGGACAATAGCTTCTTAAATATGGAAATGCTATATATGTATACAAGAAATCCAAAAATACCCATGCATTTTAAAACTGATTACTGTAGGTAAATGCATTTAATGGAGGGAAAGGAAGGTATTTTCCATTGAGTAACTCTTTGTTCATGAAAATTTCCATACACTTTTTAAACTATTGAATAAAAGTTTGCTATAAATGCTGTTGCGTTCCAAAATATATTTAATTGTAAATCAAGAATCTCTTATCCACGACACAGTGCTGTCCCTTTTTATCTTTATACAATATCTTTAAAGGTCTGTAACTTCAGCACTGCCAATGGTATCCTGCTATATACATTGTATCCCTCTCTTGACAGTTGTTTATGAGTGAGTTATTAAGCTTTTGTGTAGAATTGGAAGTGTTATTGTAAAAATGGAGTTGAAGGTCTAGATTTTTTCATGTGTGGCCCTGAGAGGATATTCTGATTTCTGAAGGTAGAAGCAAGTTCCACGTGGGGTTTAAAGAGATGGTTTAAAATCTATTTGTGGACATAATCCAAAAGAGCATTCCCAGGTCTTGGTATTTTAGTTTTAAGAAAGAATGCAGTGCCTAATTATGAAAGCACCTAATAAAGCTGCTGCAGTAAGAACATGAAGATAACAGTGGTACAAATACAGAAATAATAATTTGTGGGTTTACAAAAATCAATTAAGGAAGAATGAGAGAATTATATTTAAATACACCTTTTAAGGGAACAGACCACGGAAAGGGTTTTTGTGTGCCTAAGTGTTTTTATTTATTAAAATCAGGGTTGTAAAAACTATTTCTGGTGTCATACATGTGTATATGTTATATAAATCCTGCAAGGCAGCCAATACTATGTGGCATATTAGGAGAAAAAGTCTCTGGTTCAAAAAATGTTCTCTCTTGTCATATGTGAGGAACTTAAAACAGTATTTCTAAAACAGGAATTGTCTTTATTCAGCAGGTTTTAATGACTTGGTTAAGAGTACTTAGTGTTCTGTTCTAGATAATTTTAGCAGAAATGTTTCTGTAAACCTCTTTCCAGAGTTGCAAACATCTCATGCTTTTCAGTAGGCTTATAAAATTTTATAGTGCTTTTATATGCAAAACATTGCAGCATTTTGGAAACATTAAGATGATAGTACGACTCACTTTACTGGTGCTTTTATTTGGTTTTCTGTTTAAACTTATTTCATTTTAAGATGTGAAGCTTCTAAAATTGTCTTTCACTTGAGACTTGCAGAGATTAGAGGCTCGTGCTATGCAGTACAAGCTATTCCATTTGGGTTTTTTCTTCTTTAGGGAGGTTAAACATAATTGAACATGCAAGCATAGACCTAGTCATGTTTTTGTTTTCCATAGCTGTTCTGGTTCTTCCTGTGAGCTGATACTCTTTATTAAATATCGGAGTGCGCTGCTATTTTATAATTGACAAGTTCCTCTGCAGTTTTGTATAAAGCAAAAGTAAACTGCTGTTATAAAGCAAGCTTGGGGTTTGGTAGGCTTTGTATTGCTCAAGGCTCAGACCAGAAAGACTGAGGGATTACATTGGCAGGTCTGGGAGATGTTAAGGTGCTGGCATGGAGTTTTAGGAGGTCTGCCATTTTACTAGCACCATTCCAGAAAAGGGGGAGCCATCCAACAGTTGTACACTGTTACTACAACCTTTTCGTTCCCCACATCAATGTATTGAGCTGGTTGGCCTTTCCTAGTGTTGGCTGAAAGATGGATGTTACTGCATCTGAGCAAAACTACATTAATACAAGTAATTCAGTAGAGTTTCTCATTAGTGCTATGTAAAACCAGAAGCAAATTAGGAGGCTGGATGCAATTTCTAGGTGGTGATGTTCAATGATTAGCATACTTTGTAATAATCTTAGGTGAGATCAAGCTATATTCAGAGTCAGGAAGTTGCATTATTCATTATGTCTGTAAGGAAGCTGATCTTAGGGGTTAGCCAGGCTGGAAAGCAAATAGTACATGTAGAGGCCTGTGCAAGAATTTATGCTGTTAGCAGAGAAATGGGAGTCAAACAGGACTGAGGCAAAGAGCTGTTGAGTTAGAAAGGAAGGGTTACACTGACTCAGTGCTGCAGGGGGTTGGGCTGTGGGCTGGGCTTCCTGCTGCAGCCCATTCTTCCCATTTTGTACAAGACTCGTTCTGTAAAGCAGGTGCTGCACGTAGCAAGCCACAGAGGCAGCCAAGCGAGGTGTGCTGGGCAGTGGAGCTGGGACATCTGGCCTGGCCCGGGGAAGAAAGGCACTTCCAGCTCCACTGCTCTGGCAGGTGCCACACAAGCCTCTACCATGACTTCTTGCAGGCGGCAGTGCTGTCCCTACTCTGCAATTTCTCGCCTCCTGTTGGTGCTGATGTTCTGGGCAACATCCTTTCCTCTCCCCAGGTGCAGGAGGGAAGCAAAAGTCCATCTTCCCGCTCTGCTGTTTGTTTATGACCATAAAAAATAGATGATAGCACAGTGCTGCTCCTGTTTACACAAACATTGCTCCATCAGCTATGCCATTGGCCATTTGTCAAAAAAAATTTTAAAAGCGCAAGAACTACACATAACAACAGTTTAAAAAACCAAACTTTATTATTATTATGTCAAAATAATTTGTATTTATACACAAATAAAGAAATTATTATAAACGTAGAAGATTCTGATTTAATAATTGAAGCATATTAGTATTTGGTTCCTCAACTTGCACTGTGCTGTTTTTTAAAAACAGTTTATATCCTCCATGTGTTTTGACCTAAATTTATGGCCAGTTCTGAATGCTGCATCTACCAGAAATACTTTGCAAACAGCATGTACTTTGTACAGTAAAATCATCCATAACAAAGCCATTCCTGAAGTGTACATGCTCCTTCTCAGTGGGACTGACACCACACCACTGTGGAACTGGCTCACTTTGTTCTGAGTGCTAGAAGAGGTGTGCACTAAGAACAGAAAGTGAAGGTACATGCCACTTCTTCATTTGCTTTATTTTTTCCAGGCACGTTGTGCGAAATAGTTAATTTCATAAAGCCTTACATAACTGCATAATGAAGAGGCAAGGAAGACAATGTAATCTTTGTGCTGAAATCCTTTACATCAGTGTTTTCTTAATCTCTCTACAAGTACTCATTATGTTTTGGACCCACTGGTTATTGTAGCACTCAGCTCATGTTTTCAACACGTTGGCAACAACTTGGGCACCTCAAAGGAGTTAAGCAGTTTTATTTTCTGGCCAGTGTCTAAACCACCAAGAGAAAGCTAATGATCTTTAACTGCCGACATCAGTCTGGGGAGTTCAGCACAGAAGTGTAAAAGCTGGATACAGGTGTTAGTTCATTCTCTCTGCCCTGGATAAATGGCCCTGTTATCATCTGTAACAAGTAGGTAGTGGTCTCTTGAATAGGGTGAGCTCTCCTTTAACTTGAACCTTCTTCCAAACTTCTCTGTGATCATGATATATAGCTTTGAAACAATGCAGTCATTCAATTATAAAGGATCTAAATAATAACATCATTATGTGGCACTACTGTTTTTTGGTGGAGTACCACTGAGAAGTTCTGCAGGAGTACCCTGCTCATATGATGTGTATCAATGGCTGTAAGCAGGTCATTGATTATACACCACATGCTACATCTGTCTGCATTTTTATCCTATGCTGTGTGCATGTGAAGTCGTAGTTGCTTTCCTAGAGGTTTCATTCTCTAAATGGCAACCACTTTACATTGTTTTGATTTCTCTACCTAATCTGTTTTGAGGGACAAGAGTCAGACACAACTTTCAGAGATCAGAACAGTATTGGCTGTCGAACTCTTAACAAAATCAACAGATGGGAGTGGTCCTCAACGTGATGTTATATTTACACTTCTGCTGTGCTGTGCATTCCAGAAGCTAATACTTGGGATAATTTCTACTTAAAGATCTCAAGGGAAAAGGTGAGGCGACAATGCTGCAACTAATTCCTAGGTTTGGCAGTCTGACCAGTTTGCACAGTGGCCCTGGGCATGTCACTTGTCCTCTCTGTTTCTCTCTCTATGCAACAGGGAGGATAGTATCTATTATGGAAAGATGTTCTGAATAGCATTTGTAAAGTGCTGTGAAGATTAGAAGTGCTGTTCAAGTGCTCATCAATTATGCTGCATTCGTTGCAAGATGATTAGATTCATGATTCTGATTTTGTCACCTCATTTCAGGGTTGTTAAAAAAATAAAGATCTACTGACAAGAAATGCTATTACAGCTTTTCACTAGAAGAAACATTTAAGCCAAGTACCAACTTAACTAGAAAACAAGAAATATCTCTGGGACAAAAAATAGAGATGTCTGTATGCAGTTCCTAATATATGGAAAATGATAAATGTCCAATATGGCCTCTGCAAAATACAGGTATAGGCTAAACTTCACACTCTGCAAGATGGAAATTTTCTGACAGTTCTGTGTGAAAATCCATTTTAGGAACTAAGTCACAGGCAAGGTCCACACATCATTCGTTACACAAACACTCTCTGCTAGCTGCAGAGCAGTAAGTTACAGCAGGTGTAAGTACTGCCTTCAGTTTGCTTGCTTTCTGAAAAAACTACCTTTTAGTTTAGTAATTTTATTTGAGGCTTTCACCATTAAGACAGGCCTTTCAAGATGTATACAGTGGACCACATCTTCAGCTGGCAGAAGCTCCAATGGCTTCAGCAGAATTGCCAGCACTCTCTGAGTTGACAAGATTATCTCTGTCACCCTACTTAGAATGATACAAGACGTATCACCATCCACAGTTGACATTCTCAAATTTGAGAAAGGGTAAGCGGAAAGAGTATCATCCTACCTTATTTTTTTCTTCCTGCTGAAAGCAGCATTATAATCTCAATTGCCAGCCTATTTGCATAGTTAAGAGCTAGCTTTAGTCAAGTGCTAAAAGGAGACTGGGTATTGAGTGCTACCAATTTAGTGCTTATTGCTGCAGGGCCACGTGGAGATTGTGTTATTTCTGTGGTTTCTTAATGACATAACTGTCTCTGCCACTGCATGTCAGATTAGAAATCCCAGGTATGTGGATCCTTTGTTCAACTATCAGCACTCTCTATGCTGGATACTTCTTCAGGTACCAGCAGGGCCAAGTCCTCCCCATTCCAGCTTGTGCACAGAAGCCAGCTGTAAAATAAAGATAAAACAGATACCTTTAGCTGAGATAGTTAAGTGTATAGCATACTGATTCAGCACCAACACACACACTGGATAGCTCTGTACAGCCATCTTCTGTGGAACAAAGCTGTTGATGTATCTTAGTAAACAAAAGCAATGATACTACATGCTCTTATTACACAAGTCAATATCGTTACTGCTGTCTTTGAGCACAGTATTAACCTACTATGCCTATTACAGACTGGAGCATCTACACTTTGTGTTCTCAAACAGTAACATTGCAAGGCACTCTCAAAAGAAATGTTCAGAGAAAGGTTATTCAAAGGGTCAGATATCTGAAATGAATGACAGAAGGTGAAGAAAAAAAAACTTTAAAAAATTTATGGTGATAATGTACTCCAGTCCTGATTGCAAGATGGACTGATGGATGGTAAATATATTACCTTTTCTGCAGAAAACTTTGCTTTCTTAACAGAAACTTTCTCTACCTTACAACACTGAAGTAAACTAAAGATAATCTTTAATAGAACAAGTATTTACTGTGCCTTTGTTAATATAATTGAATTTCTCAATTATTTTATTATGTTACTGAAAAGTACTCTACACACACACAGTGCTTCAATTCCCTCAGGTCTAATACCCATCACTACCTTAGTCTTAAGTTACCATTACTGCAGCTTCTCTGTAAAGACTGGAAAACACTGTAGAGAAGCAGGCACACACTTGAAATTTTGTGAAATGTTCTAAATCTACAGCATTATCACTGCCTATTTAAATCTTAAAATGCAGCTGATATAGAGATAAAAGGTGACTGAGGTGAAATCTAGATATTAGGAAAAAATATACAAGTCTCCAGCAAGAGTGCCACCCTCTTAAGAAAAACATCTTCTCCCCTGACTATAAATCTATCTAATGAAAAGTGATTCTTTTGTCATTTAGATTTTTGTTTCAGTATCCTAAAAAGAAGTAATTTATATTGGAAATAATGTAAAGTGACCTTTGCTTTATGAGTACTCGTGAATAATGGTATTTTACTGTCAGTATTACTAGATGGTAATTAGATAGGATTAGACACAACTGCTATAGAGGCCTATTTTTAAAACCTGTTTAAAGGTTTATTCTTTTGGGCTTTAAAATCTTTTACAGATTTTAATGGTGCTGGGTCACAAGGTACCCATGACCAAAACCCAGGACAGATAGTTTTCCATTAGAAACAGTCCCAGTGGGGGACTGGTCAAATTTATAATGCTCATTAGCATCTAGAAGAGCTCAGATTGTAAAAGTAAGCTCATGCCTTTCAAGTGATGTGTGGGAAAGGCCTTCCTGTATGAAAGACCATGTAAAGGTCTCAAACCAAGGGAAGGCACACACATGCAGTCAAGAGTATGGTGTATCCTACTGGTAGTACATTCAGGGTAGACTAGACTTCAGTTTGGTGGAGATTCACAGCACAGAGCTGAGGCAATGGAATCAGGAAGCTGGATCAGGGAAAAGCTGTGAAACTAGAGCTACTACAGCACACTAGAAGACAGGAAAGTTTGAGAACTACTCCACTAAAACATTCAGCTTCAGCTCACATCAAAATAGAAATTACTGGCAAAAGCAGTCAGAAGAACCCTCCTGATCCATACTTACCCCAGGAGAGCCAGTGGAATTAGACAAAGGCCTGCTGATAGGAGGAAGCTAAAGCCTGAAAACCATGCAACGGTAGTTGCATAGAGAATATTAAAAACTGAAATTGAAATAGTGCCGGCCACAACTTCTAAACAGGCAATACAAGCAAACACAGCACCTGCCAAAAATAAATGGGTGAATTACAAACAAAACAAAATAAAACAAAATCTCTTCAAAGTACTGAAGTTCTTAACCATGTTTTGCAAGATCTATCTATTTATGGTATTTTTGCAAGTAGGCAAGTAACAAGCACTAGAGAATCATACTTTGCCAGGAAAGTGTCTTCTGTGACAACTCCTACAAAATGCTTGTTCGTTTAAATGAAAAAAGAAACGGAAATAAACAACACATTTTGCTGAAGGAAACTATTATTCGTTACTGTTATTCTGTCACTGTGCCTACTTTCTTGCACTTGCTTATCACATGAAGTTCAACATGTTCATCCTCACTAAACATGTGCATATCTCCATCCTTTACCCCTTTCAGTTTTCTTCCTTCTTACTCTTCCCTTTCTTGTTTCTTCCTTCTCTAATCTTCACTTTTATATGTGGAAAAGACTGATCCAATGAGGACTGCTGGTTCAGCATATAACCATTGCCTTCTCATTTTTGAAAGGAAAGAAACATTTTTTGGACTGAACTACCCTTTGTGGGGGCAGACTATCCCACTAGTGTCTTGTGGAACATATTTTCCCAAGCTGCATTCCTAGTCAGGGGACCATAACCAAAATCACAATAGGTAAGCAGAAAAGGATGACAAGAAGCAACCTGATTCCTGCATCAAACTACTCAAGTAGCCAAAGCCCTGAAGAATGCCAAGAAACTGCAATACCAGAGGTGTATGTTAGCACAGCTACTACAAAGAGATCTTTGTTTTAGTATACAAAGATTAATCTTTTTCAAAAATTAAACCAAACAACTCAGGAGATTGTTTCTAGAAAGTACGTATTTCCAAAAATCTAGAAAATACATGTTCCCCAAAAGCAAAATATGGGGATATTAGAGCCGCATTTTGAGGCCTGACATGCTTTTTTCTCTTTTCCATAAGGAAAGGACTTTGAGAAGTAATATGTTACATTTCTTGGGACATGTTTAGAAGCCACAGGCACTCATGAAGTTGGGTTCTTCCATAGCTGAGGATCCAAGTCTAATTGTTTCCAAGTGGTTGGAAGATTGACAGCCTACTGCTTACTTTTCTAAATTAGTAAGTACGACATTGACTAAATAACAGAAACATATCTTTCTCTGCATGTCAAAACCTTCTGAATGTAGAAACCCTTGTGACATCACACTTATATAAAGCTTGAGCATTCTTCTGCTTCAAGTTCCCCATTGTCTTTATTTTAAGAACAGTATTTCCTTTGAAAGTTGAAACTTGCAGTACTTTTTAACACAATGTTGTTAAAATTGAAATTCAGAACCAAAAGCCATTAATGTCAAGACACAGAGTCATATTATATGGAACTTGAAAGAAAAACAGTCTTAAAATACCAATACAGATCTGTTTGTTTAAAGGTAATCTTTGTGCATCTCTGTTCTGAAACACCATATTATTTTATTGTTTAAAAATAAATTCTACTTACCCTGTTCACCAGTGAGAACCACTTTTGACAGCATGGATCGGAGAACAGGAATAGGCATAAAGCAGAACAAAGATGGCACTCTCACTGTGAAACAGTCATGAGACATTGAAGTAATTAAAATCTGGGATTTTACAAATATATTGCAAATGTATTAGTCATATACTTTTGAATGATTCAGAAGTTCCCCAAATAGT
Source organism: Ptilonorhynchus violaceus (assembly GCA_013397565.1). NCBI lineage: Eukaryota > Metazoa > Chordata > Aves > Passeriformes > Ptilonorhynchidae > Ptilonorhynchus > Ptilonorhynchus violaceus. Next base: position 175,007 of record VZRJ01009411.1, on the reverse strand, counting down.
AAAAAGCAACAGAAAAGTCAAACTAGATGTAGACTGATACACAATTTTCTAAGCACAGAGAAATTAATAAATCAAATACATATGTATGGCACTAAAACCAAATGATAAGCGAGTAATTCTGTTCTCTCTCCACACAGTTAATCTTTTAATCAAATCCTAGATCAGTCTGATCATAATTTACCTCTCTGTGGCCCTTTCAAGGTGGTAGGTTCAATATCCAACAACTCTATTCACTACAGATAACACAGCAGTTTTTTTCATAAATATTGTTGACCATGGAACAACCGATTCTGAACTCACCTAAAAACATGAGCAGGGTAGTTTTGGCAAAGGCAGCCATGATCATTCCTCCAATGTAAGAAAATATCCCAATAAAGACAATATAAATGTCTTTGAGACATTTGGAAAATAAGTAAACTCCTAAAAAACTGGTCAGGGACACAGAAGTGAAAGCAGCTGCTCCATATCCAATGTATACTTCATTCCAGCAGAGTGGCTCATCCAGTTCATACAGTGTAAAAAGTGAACTTCCACCAAGCAGAGTAAACAAGTAAGTCATAAATGTAAAAAGTAACACAATTATTAAAATTCTCTTTTTATATGGGGCAGTTTTAAAAAGCATGTACACTCCAGAAAATGTCTGTCTAAGAAGTTCTTTACAGGACACTGGTGCCTCGTGTTGGAATTGAGATATGCCTACAGTCTCTTCCAGAAAAAATACAATATAGATGATATTAATGACATGGAGCAGAGACGCTATCACAAATGTCCATGCAAAGCCTATTCCTCTTATAAAGTAGCCAGATGACAGTCCTGCCAATCCAGATACAACTCCAAAAATCAAATCTACTACAGCTATTCGTGTTGTTTTCTGCTTCTCATCATGACACACATCTGCTATATAAGCAAAGCCTCCTCCAAGGAAAGTTGCTATACTCCCAAACAGTCCAGTAATAAATGCGACTGCAAATAGGACAGAGAGTGACAAGGAAAAATATGATACTACAGTGAAGCTAATACCAGAAATCAAAGCTCCCATTGATGGTAAAACTAAAGACCTTTTGTGTCCCTGGCGATCCCCATTAGCTACAACGACAAAGGCAACTGTAAGGCTGGGAAGGGCCCTAGTTAAGTCCAACTGCATATTAAAAACAGAGGCTTTTTCTTGAACTTCCTGCAAAGAGAAAACAAAAATAATTGTAAATACTATAATACATTGGGGAAAAAATCTGTAACAATATTACTTACATAATTATTAGTATGCAATATAATGAATAGCACTGTACATGTTCATAGATTATAAATGATACTATTGTAAAACATAATATGTACCATGTAATTTTATAAGATTATATGACATTATGGTATATTATGCTATAATAAAATACAGTGCATTACTATATCTTTACAAGAATGCATTATATTAAAGTAATCACTAATATTCAGACTTTTGTAATTTGATCTTCAATATTCCTCAAACATCCCTTGTTATATTTTAAACCAGAACTTAGTGCTTAAGACACAGTCTTACTATTACTGTTGACAGAGAAGTTTCAATGCAGATGTGACGAGAGCAGCCACAACAGTCCTTTCAAAGACAACCACCAGATCAGACAGAAGAGCAGCAGGGGAAAATGAAGCAACTTCATTCTCCCAAAACCCTTATACTCTCTAAGATAAACTTTCAGATGCAGAGAGTAAAGTCACGGTGAAAGTTTTCTTGGAGTTTTCTGAGGCATAACGCTGCCTTGGGCAGGCACTGTGCTCTTCCGTCAGCAGCAGGTACAGCTGTGTAAGTCTGCCCACACCATTCTCAGCCTGTATTCAAGCCATCTATATCCCACATTTCAGGCGTTTCCTCTGTAGCTAATGTAATCCTGACTGAGTAGCATCAAAATGAGGAAAAAAACCCAGAACTTAGAGGAGTGTAGTTGGGCAATTTTAAAAGTTGCTGAACACTTTATAAATTCATATGTACATTTACAGGCAAAGACCATGAGTTTCTAGTTCAATCTCTTCCTTTGCTTACAAGATACCAGGTTTTATTGCAAGAGGAAAATTCAACTGATCCTGAGGTACTCAAGGAAAGCCTTCAAGATCCCCAGCATGTCGCTGTCGAGACGAACAAACTCACAAGGAGTCGGGGAAGGAGAATAGAAGAAAAGTCTATTTTAAGGCAAACACACATCCTTTTATAGGCTTTGAGAATGTTATGATTCGCATCACCTGTTAATTGGCTATTGAATCAATACAATACACCCATTGGCTACATTAACTACAACATTCTATTATTAGTTACCCATAGCATCAGTATCAAAACAACAAGGCAAAAACACCAGGTGCAAGGTTGCTGTTAAATTCTTTCCCTATGTTTACAGTTCTAGCTCTTGTTTCTCACAGGTAGAAGCGTACTGTACTAAGATCTATTTCGGAGCTAGCAAGGCTGGTAGGCCTGCTATACTTCTCCACACCAGCACTCTGAAGTCTTTTACTCTCTTCCTTTATGGTGTCTGACTGCCCTAGGACTCATGATGTCCTGTCCACTGGCCAGCACTCTTGTCATCCTGGAAGGGTCAAAACCATGAAGGCTGAACAAACTGAGATGGAAAATGTTATGCTGATCTTTAACTCCTCTGCTGCTGACAAAGAGAACTCTTTATAGCTGCAGACATCGCTTCTCTACTAGGATCATCATGATCATCATGAACATGAACATGAGCATCAGACAAATGCTACTACATTAAAAATAAAATTAAATGTTATTATGTATCATCTCAACCCACATTAACCATATAATACAAATATTATTGCCAAACCATAATGAAGTGTAAAACTGAGAGAATAGAAAAGCAAATACTTGGGTGTCCTTGTTTTGGAAGAAGTTGTGCAACATGAAAAACATGGCTACACATCCAGGTACCAAATGACCATAAACTTGCTGACATAGAAGTCTTGATATCTACTGACAAGAAGACTAAAAGACAGAAGTACAGGAAAAATCCATTTAGAGCATAAGGCATGCAACTGCCCACTCGCTGGTTTTATAAAGCCAAAGGAAAAGTATATAGAAAACAACAGCTCAAAGCTTCAGCTGCTTTAAAATCATGTAACTCCATTAAATAATCAATGGAACTACACATATTTGAAGAGAAAGGTCTAGTTTTTTAATCTGCAAATTCACTCTACTCTGAAAAATTACTCATGGTGGACAGAAATAGATCTTAAAACCACCTATTTCAAAACTAAAAGAATGAAAATGAAGAAGGAATTAACTTATATAAGGATTAAATAAATAAATAAAGAAGTGCAGCACCTGAGATTGAACAATGTAGATGACATGATAAACTGACAGGCTCATAGTATAAAAAAGTAGCAAAGGAAAATGCATAGACTGGATAATAAATAAAGGGGATGATAAATAATGTTTAATGATTAATAATACAGCTTTTTTGGAGATAATAAAAAAAGGATTATCCAAGTCAGTGATCAGAATGCTTCAGCTTGTATTCAAATTACCTTTGAACTCACTTTATTGTAAAATTGAGACATAAGATTTTAAAAATTTTAAATTTGCCTAAAGATAGCTTTGTAAAAACTAGTCGAAATAATTGTAATAGATAAGTCCAGCTAGGATAATTAGAAAGTTAATAATTGCTAGGCCCGAAGTGGATAGGAATAATTATTTGCCATCCTGTGTTTGCACAGCTGTATCTGTAACAAGAACCAGAGAACACAGACCTAAAGGAAGTTAGACAGTTATTAATTTTCTTATTTAAAATACTCATCCAAGGATGGAAAAGTGAAGAACATAACGTACAAGGGTTGTTTTCTATTGTGAAAATTCAAGAAGTAGAAAGGTCAAAGTGATGAAGAAGAGGATCCTTCATCTCTTAACAACCCCCAGCCTCAAATTTCAACCCCCAGACCTATTTCAAAGAAGTAAAGGAGCATGCTTAATGATATGTTAGCTAATTATAATACAAAGCAGGGAATAGGAGGTGTTTATATTACAAATATGTATTGGTATCTTAAATATTTAAAACTTTTGTAGATAAATAGACTCTGTATTGTCTCACAAGTTGGCACGGTGTCTTTGGGAATTATCCCCGCGTGCCCCAGCGCTGAATAAAACATACACTTTCTAACTACCTGGTTAGAGAGTCTTTGTCCGTCATAACTGGATATTGATATTAGATCAATATCTAATTTTTTAACGAATCAAAATGACTAATTTTCTTCAAATTGTAAGAAATAATTAATCCAAATGCTGCAAAGACTATCCATTTTGAACTATATTCTACCTTTTTTGCAGGCTCCAAGTGATTTTTGTCTTCAATTTCCTTTTACATTTTGCTTTGAAATAGGTAAGGTTAGTATAAAGCTTCTTCGTTCTCAGAAGCAATGAAGGACTTACACTAAATTAACTGTTAAGAGAGATGTTCTTTCAAACGTTAATGCCAAACAGGGCCTACAGCAAAAGTTACAACATCTATAAACCTAAGTCAGTTAGGATGGCCTTGGAAAATCCAGAACACCTACTTCACACTTCCTCAGAAAGGGCTTGGAATTAAGGTACTGGATCTGCCCTTTGGCCCATACACACGACTATTACTCAGCAAAGAGGCTGTTTTCCACTTAAATTAATGTGAGTTTCGAGCATTTAAATTCTTATGCTATGGTAACAAGTGTGCTATAAAAATGCAGCAAGGCATCCAGACAAGAGCGTAATTGTTCGAAGGCTCATGCCCTACTGGCAATCACTGAAATGGAGGGAACGGAAATTTGGCAGGAAAGGGAAACTAAGAAGTTTTGTTGGCCATTATTCAACCGCTGTAGGGAAGGACTTATGTTCTCAAATATCAAGTTAACTATACTTTGCAACCAAAAGACCTGTCAAGTGTGAACTCGCAATCACATCAGTGAGGCTATCTAAACTTCAGCTGAAATTAAGCACTCTGCTTCAGGGTTTTTCAAAAAGAAATATGAAGTCTTATATCCTGAACCATAGGTGATGGCAATTTGAAAATCAGGTTGAATTTGATGGGGTTGCAAAATGCAAAGATGTATGTGAAATGTAGCTTTCTTGATGGGCTCTGCAATTAGGTCTGTATGCACCATGTATGGTGTTCTTAGAGATTCTATATGAGAAAATGTCCAGACACAGCACCAAATGGGGATCTAATAATAAAGAAAACACTTTGTGGGAGTAACATACAAGCATTGCTCAATAATTGGTTATTACTCCATGGGCCAGCCCAGAAGCCATGCTGGACTACAATTCTATTGACCTTTCTTACTTTCACGTTCTTTCTATTAAAATCAGCTTCTTTCACATGACAAAGAACCTATGCCACGCAAAAAATCCTGAATTATTTCTTTGATCACCTTCAATGAAAGCATATGTCATTAACAATATTCTTTTATATATGACAAATGAGACAGATAAGCTCAGGTGTTCAGTCTTGCACATATGCAGCACATCAGAGATTCAAACACAGGATGTGAGCAAAAATTTTCAAGTGCCACTTTTTCAGCAGCATAAGGGAATGCCAGCTGACTGTTTTCTGCAACTCCAACTTCTGTGTAATTTATACTCCGAATCATTTACTTTTCTGACCCTACAGTGGTTTTGTCTTTCACTTTATCCAATCCAACTGCCAGTTGTTGTTGACAAGGATGGTTCTATTGTACCTGTTCTGGAAATATGTTCCCTCTGCTACTCCCATGTTAGACACAGCAGTCATGTGGCCACAGAGTCTGTCAGAGCAGTGTACTGCTTCAGAAAAAAAACCCCAAACAACACTCAAAACCCAACAACCTCAAAACAAGAGACGAGCTTTCTGTTGAATCAGTGCCCGACTCAAAGCAAACCATAACCTGTAACTGCAGAACTGTGAGATACAACACATGGGGTGAGAGGGGAAAGGGAAATGGAGAATTATCATCAGAAATGGAGAATTATCATCTCTTCTGTTGGAAGCTCATAATTAGCTTACTTAAGCGTAGCATTAAAACAACACTGGAAGTGTAACAGAAGAGGTACTAATCAACTACCAGCTATCCAGCATACTGAATTATGAAAAAGTACTAAAAATGTAACTGACCATGGGATCCTGTCATCTTGATGTCTTTGTATTTCAGCTAGGCAGACTAGTACTCTGAATGGCAAACCATCAATTGTATTTGATTGTGCAAAGATAAGTTATTTTTTCCCTCCACATTTTAAAAAACCAAAATTTTTTATTTGAATTTCCCCTGTTCCTCATTATTGCAATTCCTCTGAAATAAATGTATTCTAAGCTAGATCTTATTCCTTCACATTACAGGGCATTTGCTAAACTTCACACGGTTACAAAGAACAGCAGGATCCACAGAGACAACGGATGGCTCACAAGCACACAGTGGTCGGGGGAGGAGGAGCCTGCAGGTGCACTCGCTGTAACGTCAGCCCAGTGCCAATTTGGGCCCCATTCTCTCAGATGATTTTCAACTCCCGCTAATACACGAATTCGTCTCAGCATCTTCCTGGAGACAAAACTTTGTCTTTAAAGTATTATCACTAACTACAGCGTAACATTAGAGCAGTGACACAGTGAAGTGAGAGGAGGTTATAAAACTACGGGTTTTCGGACAATAAAAGGTTAAGGTTATAAAACACGAGGTTATACTGAGGCAGCACCTCCTGGCTGCGAGTTTATTTACGGTTATTATTTCTCCCCCGCCACTTGCCTTCTGTTTGATATAAGCCGGGCTGCTCTTGTTCTGCTCGCAGTGACTGACATTGCTGTCGCTCACGAAAGTGGAGTTGTACTCCAGCTCCCACAGCCGCCGGTAGATGAACTGCTGCACCAGAGGGCTCGTCAGGGAAAACGCAAAAACGTAGATGAAAATGACGGGCTCCACGCACAAAACCTTCTTCATTTCTGGGTCTGGGCTTCACACCCTGCGTCAGAAAACAAACCGCAAGCGCTCAGAGGGTGAAAGGGAAATACGAGAGCGGCAGCCGGCGGTGACAGCCCCATCCACGGGGGAGACCCTCCGCCAGCCCCCGGCCCGGAGCGCCCCGG
>VZRJ01009411.1:157485-167886 GCA_013397565.1 Ptilonorhynchus violaceus | reverse complement strand
GGGGCCGCGGCGGCGGCGGAGCGGGGTCCCTGTGGCCGCGGTGTCACCCGCCGCGGTGCTTGTCCGCAGGCCGGGGACGCGCGGGGCTGCTGCCAGCGGCCAGGACACATCAGCACTGTGGCGATTTCAGCACCGCCCTCCCCGGGCCAGCGGCCTGTTCGGGCTGGTTACGCAACTGGAATCTGCCTGATCAGCGGCGCTCTGGCCTCGTTTAACACCGCGACCCCGGCCTGGGGCTCAGCCTGCTCATGGCCCAAGTGGCCGTCCCTGGCCGAAGAGGAGTCCGCGGAGTGCTTCTCCTCCGTGCTGCCGTGTGCTCCGCTCTCAGCTGACATAGCTTAGAGGTTTTATTATAGCTGCTCCCCTTCCTTGTGTTCTCGGCTTGTCAGCGTGTCTAAAAACAACATTTGTTAGCCACCAGCTGGTCTCTCATTAATAGAATCACAGAACCGTTTAGGTTGGAAAAGACCTCTAGTATCATCAAGTCTAACCATTAACCCAGCACTGCCAGGAAGAGGTGGATCTTGTTCTCTCCGAGTCTGGCATAGTTGGTGCCGAGTGCCAGGGGAAAGGCGTGGTGGCTTTTGTCCCTGTTGGAACAGCTGCTGTGGCATGTGCTGCAGCTCCAGTGAGAGGCCGTGCTGGTGCGGACCCGCGGTTGTGCAGTTTAGATATGGCCTCTGCCCAGCCTGCTGTACACACGCCCTGGCAGCTGGAGCACTGTCCTCCCAAGACAACACTGAGTAATGATTCTGGCCTCATCACAGGTGTGGTACACCAAAGAGAGGTGACAAAGCTAGGGAGTCCCGAAGGACCTCCTTTTAGTCTTAAATAATGGTTCTTCATTACAAATACTGCAAAAACTCATTTTTGCTAAAAGCACGTCAAAACTTCGAAGTTTCCTTGATGTATTTTTCTCTCTTAAAAACAGGGCAGTTTAGAAACTTCATGAAAATTCAGTTCCTTAACAAAGTGATTTGAAGACATTATCTGTAACATGGGTCATATGATCTTGCATAATACTTTATCTTGTTCACTGCCATGTGACATGTCATTCAGTCCCAAATTTAGGGACAACGCTGGCTTGTCAAGTGTCTCAGTATAGGATCAACCTAATGTACAAGTTCAGTAGCCTTGATTGTTTACTTGAGCTTCTTTGGTCTATCATATAGGCTTGCTCACAGAGACACACAAACTGATTTTAAAAAAGTGCTGCTTTGGCATGAGATCAACTTGTAGAGAGTGTTGTCCTTCTCCTCGACCTGTCGAGATCCAAAGTCTGACTCATCCCGTATTTTGTTTGTCACAAGGTAAAGCCAAAACAATCATGTTAGGGTTGCATGCAAACAGGCTGCTAGGTGAGGAGGGCTGTTCAGTTCACTCATGCAGCTGCTAACATTTATTTGAACGGGGTGAAGAAGGGATTTTAAGCCTGGGGGAGCTTTCTGTTGTTCCACAGAGGGGGTATTGTCCATAGCCCCATTAACTTTTTTGCCATATCCAGCTGTGCTGAAGAGCATGTCACAAACGAATGCAAGTGTCTGAGTATAGTCCAGGTTGCTGGCCAAACTTGTTGTAGCTCCCAGTTCCTTCAGGACAGCCTTCCCAGTGCCAAAGAGTGGAGCTCTGGATCTGTGTTCCAGAGAGGTCCTCTGCTTCTCTCACTCCTATCTGCAGTAACTGTGTTTAAGTTTGGGCTTGGGTTTGCAGAGCCAAGTTGTGATCTCACCAGTGCTGAAGGCAAGGCTGCAGCCTGAGCTGGTCGCCTCGAAGCACCTGATTACTTTTGTGCAACATCTTGAAGCCTGCTTGTGAGTATCTTTTAGTGCTGACATATAACATACGCCCCTCAGGCAGCTGCATTGGAACAGACTTGGCCCTGCTTTGTTCTCAGAGCCCACCCTGCAAGGGGAACTAAAAGCAATAGATATGACTGGACTTTTAAGAGCAGAGTTAGCTGGGTGATGCTTATCTTTTGAAGTTGGGCATTTCTGAATAACATAATTCATGGCAAGCTAGCTTCCTCTCTCCTCTGCCACCATTATTCACAGTGGCCCAAATTTGAGTGACACGCCCATGAACAGACTTTACAAAGGTCACAAGCATATGGTGGCTGCAGCTCTGCAGTTTGCACTGGTTTGCATTTTGTTTACTGACATCCTCAATGTGTGAAGAATTGAAGGAGCACATGTATTCACTGTAGAGGTCGGCCTTTCAGGGAGCACTTTCTAAGCTTCCAATGAAAAACCAATTAAAATTACTGAACTTGGAAAGTGGTATGTTGCTTGTTTGTCATGGGCGTGGAAAGAAGGGAGACATGCAATGAAGTTCAAAGTTCAAAACATTAGAGGACTTTTGAGAGATCCCAACAGCACTAGTCAAAGACATTATGTTACCTTCAGCAATATAAATGTTCAAATAAAACCTCCTACATTTCAAGGAATTATGTTTACACAAATCATTGATAGTATAAACATTTTTTTCCTAGCAAATTCTTTTGATGATGATGAAGACATTTTGGAGAAATGCTTTGCTGAAATACCTTGCTGAAAAAATCAGTAGTGCTTTAATAAATAATATTACCATGTAAAGTGTGATTTTAATTGCCTTCTAAGAAATTAAGTACTTTTAAAAACTGAGTTGACTTTAGTTTACCAGGTTAACAATCTACTGGGAACCTTAGCCCTCTACATATCATTTGTGGATTACAGAGTGATATTACTGTACTGTCTCAACAAATGTTCAGCTCATGTTTTCAAGGCTATCTTGACAACAAAGGTTAACACAAATTAAAAAGAGGAACCTAAAAAGGGAAGAGGAGCATGCTTTTAGCAGAAAGTCAATTTTATACAAAATGCAGTTCTGCAGAAACCTTTTCATACCCTGCGTCATGCCCATCAGCAGGGCAAGCAAAGATATATTCAGGAAGTTCTCCAAATATTGCCACTGGGAGAAAGGAGAAGAAAATAAGCCATATAATTCTGTAGAGGCATACCTAGGTTTAGATGTAACTGTTTGTTTTGTTTTCATTATAACTGAGTTGATTTCTGAAGCATGAATGCATGCCCTGACAGTAGAGTAGGAATGAAGATTTAAATATGAGGCGGAAAGAAAACATGAAAAAGAAAATTTGTTCAACAAATCCGACCACATGATTTTAAAGCACCCCTCTTTTTACCAAAGAGACAGATAATCACTGATTTTCAGGGTTTAAAATGGTGTTCTCTGATCTTTGACTTTTTACACAGCTAGAAGCATCTGCCCCAGCAAGTGGCCACTGACCTGCAGCCCAAAATGCAGTGAGGTTCACACTTTCACCACTCTCCTCCAACTGACCTCATCCCCACTGCGTAGCACTTGGTCTGAGTCTTCTCTGTCTCCACAAGGTAACTGAATGTCACAGATAATCATGAATAATAACATTTTTGTCTTTTTGCAATGCAGAATATCTGAAAAAAAATGTGTCTGAGTTCATCTGGTGTGGACAAAGATGCTCAAAAGGTATGAGCAAAGACATCCCACCGACTTGGTATTCCTGAAAACGGGGTGTTCTGAACACCTCTGCCACAGCGTGAGCACTGCTGCTGACTGTAGTCTCCATGCCATATGGCACTTTTTGCTGTTCTAAAGTGTTGTGTTGAAAATTTGTGCTTGTTTGGATCCTCAAGCATATGTAAGGCATCAGGTTATGTTTATTTTTTCTGAATAAGACAATCGTAACAGAACTGGTGTTCTTGCTGGCCTCGCATCTCACACACCACGTAACAGTAACCATTTCTAAATGGTGTGGTTTATTCAGTAGCTTTGCTTTTCGGTTATTCTGATATTCATGTATTTGCAAGTTCTCAGAGCTCATCTCTGATTACTTCATATCTCAGACTGAGATATTTCTACTGAAAGCCCTTCACCCTGGTGGCTTTTCTGTTTAGATGACTCAGTGGAGGAGAATTTAGCAGCTCCCTTCTTGCTGTGTTCAGGTGTGGCTTGTGCAGACAGCCCATTGTGGTTTCGTCCAGTCCGAAACAGCTACAAGGAGCTACTAGATCTGCTGTGACTGGCTTTCAGTCTACTTGAGGATTTGAAATTTATTTTATGCAGCCGCTTGGTTCTGTTTGACGTGGTTTTGTTTTGGTTTTTTTTTCCTTCCTCACTTACTTTCAATTACTTTTATGTACTAGACATGTGATAGCTCTTCACTGTAGACAGCTGATGTAAGTTGTTTACGTCTGACTGCGTTGCTTAATATAGAATTTCTAGTGAGCCATTTTACAACTCCAATTCAGCACCTTAGTCATGCTTTGAAAAATAGCTAGTGGTATTGATAGTGCTGTGCTTCCTGACACTCCCTGTCCCCTGCCTTCGGAGTTGTGTATTGTGTGGTGATGATCAGCAGCAGCATGCTGGAGATATCCCTGGTTACCGTGACTCAGCAAAGTGCTAGTCTCTTTTGTCTGTATTTCACTTCACCCTTTTACAGAAGTGGACAAAGGCATCCTTCTGCCTAGAGGAATCCTTTAATCTGAAACAGCAGGTTTCTTTCCTTTTTAAAATTTTCATTTGTTTAATGTAAACAGTTCCTTAACATGAGGAACTGAAAGTAAGCAGCTGAGGCAGAGCTGGAGTGGCTGCATCTGAGTCACATGCAGTTCTCTTGCAGGAGGCTATTAAATTTCATCTGTTCTTAAAATTTTGCTAAACAGAGTGCTTTTCCAGTTTGCTCAGCAAAAGTGTTTTTCATTCCTAGTAAGTTGTTGGGACTGGCCGGCTGCATTCCCTTTTCAGAGATAAGGACTTATCATCTACCATCACCCTCAAGAGAAGCAGCAGCTTTTTGGGGAGATTCGCAAAGACCAATAAGCAGAATGCAATGTGTTTAAGATACAAAGCAGAATGCAGTGTGTTTAGGTTAGAACTATTTAAGATGACTATCATCAGGAAGATGGTGACAGATGATGAGCTGTTCTCATCTTTCAAGCTCAGTGAGAGATTTGCTGCTGTTTTTCCAGGGGACCGTGCATCAGGCTTGAGCCTGAGCCGTCCAGCATGAACTCTTGAGATCAGTGACTCCTTCATCACTTGAAGGAGTTTGAATTAGGGTGAGCAAAACTGTACCCCAGACAGGGGCTTTGTTCCTCGGACAGGGAATTCATGTGCTCTTTCCAGTTTTAGATTTTCAGGGGAAAAATAATTGGTCTCAAGGGTGAACCTGAGAAAGGTTTCAGAGGAAACAGCACTTCACTCTGCTTTGCTGTGTTTTAGGTGGTCATTTTTCCTCCACCAGCTGACCACTAAAACTATTCTTGACATTCAAGCAGCGAGGGACAGAATCATCAGTCCTTATTCCTATCTATCAGAAAATACCCAAATACACCATTTCCCTGATTTTCCAAACATCTGCTCAGATCTGTTCAGAAAGACCTGCAAAGTGATGTTCAGTGTGTCCTGTTACTTTAACTGAAATAATTCCTTCCCTGGCATGATTCTGCTGTAGATTTGTGCACATAAACATCACAGGGTATTTATCCCAATGACACTCCTTTTGTTTTAAAATAGCTGTGGGGACAGTAGGTCTCCTGATGGTCTCCTAAGAGTCATAGAACAGCAGCAGAAAATTCCCTGGCTTTTTTAAGGTTATCACAATACCTGGAGCAGATTTGTCATGTACTGTTTTCAGACAAGTTCCTTGCAAGATTTCTTATACAGGAAGATGAGGCAATATTGCTGAAAATATTATGGCACTTGGATCCAGCTTTAGGCACCATCATAAGTGAATTTCTTCTAGAATAGTATTGAATGGTATTTATTGCTCCCACAGGGAAAGTAAATAATAAAGCAGCTCCATTCCTTTGGAAACTGGAGCTCATAAAGGGGAGGTATTGAGTTTAGCCAATTGAATAATAAGTGTGAAGACTCAGGTTAAGCACCTTAAACAGGTCCTTTGGGGACCTATTAAACCCAATAACCTAACCATGAGAGATGAAGTTCCTGGTTTAAGAAGTTCCTGAACTGATGATTCCTGGAAGCAGGAACGGTATCCTGGGAACAGTCAGCATATGTGCTTGTTCTTTAGCCTGTTTTCTGAGCATCTGTTATTTGCCACTGCCAGAGAAGGGAATTTGAACTAGGTGGACTTTTGTCTACTTGACATGGCCATACTTATTTCAGTAGGACTGCAGTGCTGATAGAAGTATAGAAGTAGCATTTTGAGAAGATTTCACAAAAACTGGGAGCATAACATGGGATGTACAAGGCAAAGGCTGTATGAATTAACAAAAAGGAGAAGCTGCTCAAATAAGGTTGCATGAAGATGCACACTTTGGGCTATAACATGTACAGTGTACTTATAGGCAGTTTTGCCCTGAATTGTTCAGCTCTATAAATGCATGACTTTGCATAACATCCTGGAAAAACTTTTCATTTTCTGCATGGGCCTGGAGGTGTTTTTTTTTGTGAGAAGGTACAAGTATTTTTCAGATAGCTTTGAAAGTGACTTCCTGAACCTGATCAGAACTTGCTGAGGTTAAGCTTGCCTCACTGTGAGCAGCAAGTTTCACCTTCTGTCTATTTCAAAAATTAGATTTGTGGTGGGAAAGCTGAAAACCAGTTATGAAGTGTTTTTGCATGACAGAGTTGATAGTGACAGTGTGCCTTACAGACACTGAACCTCCCGTTCATAACTGTGGTGTCTGCTTTCCCTGACTGTATTTGTATGGCATGCCCACGGCTGCTAAAACTGCTTAATGTGAAAAAGAACTGCTAATAAAGCACTTAGGGACTTAATTGCAAAATTAATTTGGGAAACAGAAAAAATACTGTCTGACTCTTGGAGGTCTTTTTTCTTTTTTTTTTTTCTTTTTTTCACAGTTGACTGTTCTCTGCTGCTGATTCTCATTGACTATGTCGTGATGGTTTTCCTCTTTGCCACTCCAAACTCCCTGCTACCCCGTGTCCTCCTTTGGTGCATCTTATGCCCAGCTTCCTACATCCCATCTCCTCTGACCACTTCTCTTTGGCTCAGGCCTTGTGACAGACTTGGGAGCTCTTGTCTCCCTGGCATGCCTGGGAATACCTACTGTTTTTTCCATGCCTTATTCCCCAGCATTGACACCACAGAGAAGAAGCTAGGCTTCCTTCCATAATTGTTTCCAGCTGTTTGCAGATGTGTCAGGTGAATGAAGCTTGGAAGCATGAAAAAGAGATGGAAACCAAAAAAGCCATGCTGTCACCAGCAGATCAAGCTGCTGTCCATGAGACCAGCCAGTGTCCTCAGCTTGACACCGGTTTCTCTTTCTGCCTGTCCTGCTCTATCCACACAAATTTCAACACTGACAATCCAGTCTCTGCGTTGAAGCGGTTATACCTTCTCACACCTTTTCTTTTTAAATTTGAATAAACTCTGTTTATATGGAGAAGAAAACCCTTTACAAGTATAACATTTTGAGCCTGAACTTGTATACATTCTCCAGGACAACATGGAAAAAGTGCCTCTTTCAAAACTGAACATTTCTATTATTTTTGAAACAGAAAGACATTAGTGAAGATATTACTAAGTGTCTTCAGTGATTCAAATGGATTCATGGACTAGATTTACAATGTCATGTACTGTATTCAAGGGTAAATAATGTTTACCTTAGAAAAGCCAGTCATGTGAAATTGTGAGTACTTGAAATATCCTCTTTTTTCCACTCTTCTTTTGTTTTAAACTTTCTGAAGGCTGGACTGTCACATCACTAAATAAAATACTGTTGTTTTATAAAAATCCCTGAAAATGTTTTAATCCCATTAAAATGTTAATACATTTAAACATTTAATGTTTAAATGGATACACACCCATTCAGATATATCACAGCTTGAAGTTTGTCCTTTCTATTTCAAATTTCCTGACTGCTTTTTGTTTAGTCTTTACAAGATTGAACTGCTAGAGAGCCCCCATTTTATTCTTGTCTCTGTATTTCTTGAGGGGCTGGCACTCCTCTGGGGCTCCAGAAAAGTTCTGTCAGTGCAGGAGGTACCAGCCTTGTTCATATCTACAACCAAACCACGTGTAAGGTTGGGTTCATGTGAGGGTGACAGGTGAGTTGTGTTTCTTTGGCCTGACTTTTTGGCATGTTCAGAAGGTATCAACAACAAATATAATTCTTTAAAAGAACTTTACTTATTTACTGCGTGAATCAAGGAGAGATTGATTCATGATATCTCATCTCCACACTCAGCTATTTCCTTTTAATCTCTGAATAGGAGTAACACTTCTGACTGGCACTGTTATTGTCCTCAGGCCTCAGTTTAATAAAACAGGAAATCCAATTTTAGCATGCCTCATCGCAATCCAAACCACTAATGCTACTTTACACTGTTAAGATTCATCACAGATCAGATAGTGTCTGACCAAACCACTCCAATGCTTTGCCTACATGACAGCCACAGGCAATCTTCCTTTGCCCTGTAAGTTAAATACTACTTTTTTCATGATGTGACAGCAAGGAACAGGCTTGTGGTTAAAGGCAGTGAAACTGTTCATTAAACTGTACCTGTGGTGGCTGTTACACTGAGGTCCTCTCTGGAAACTCTTCCTTGTTGCTGTGAGCAAGTTCAGCTGATGTTTGCAGGAGATCTAACATGATTGCTCGTGCAGTGTCATTTGCACTTTTCCTTTCTTTTGGTCGTAAGCAAAGCACAGGCAATATGCTGTATGCTGTTTGTTGATGGCTTGTCAAAGCCTGGATGAAGAGAGGTAAAAGGTGGTTGGGGTGTGACTGAAGGTTCCCATGTCTCTTCTCCCCATACTGTTCCTTGGGCATGTGGCACAGTGAGGTACCTCATTTCGGGATGATGGAGGTGAGGTGAGATTGACTTCATCCTCATACTTGCTTGCAAGTGTTGTTTGTGTCCAGAAAGGCTCTGGGGACAAATCAGAGCAAGCTGCTTTATAATGGTTACAGTCAAAATCCATTTGAATTTACTGTGAGAAATAGAGTATTCTGTTGCAATGTCAGAACCTCCTGAAGCTCATGGGGACACACAGACTGGCCAGAAGAGGCAGCTGATGACTATTAGGTGTTACATAGCAGTCAGTTAAATGCACTGTAAGGGAAATGGGACATTTGGACCTGGTAGGTATGCATCACATTGGTTAATGTGTGGCCACTGTGCTGACACTGTTAATTGCAGCTGTAATTCACACATCAGTATTCTGCATTTTCTGAAAAAAATTTGGTACCAGTATTTTAACTAATTTGCACTATATTTGATTCTTTTTTCTTAGTAAGATTGGTATTATTTACCTGCCTTTGAAAAGCTGTTGAAATGAATGTAGCCTCAAGCCTACTTTAACTGAGAGTAGCAAAATACATATTTTTAATGAGTAAGCATCCTGAAATTACTGATTAAAGACTGATTTAATTTTCCTTCCTAGTGTAATTCTTCAGCCTAAGTGAAATACAATTTCACAGCTCATTCATGCTGAACTCAACATAAAATATTTTATACTTTTTTTTGTGAAATCGCCTCACACTCTTACAAACCCATTATACTAATTAGTTATTTAATGAGCACAACTGAAGAAATGGGTGTACTTACAGGGTCTAGGGAACACTGTATGAGAGAAAATGATCCTATTCTCAGAATTTCGAGAGTGGATTTTGTTTCTAAGCTAGTAGAAAATTCAGCCCAATTTCAGAATTGGGTAATGTGAAATCCCATAGAAAAGGGTGGAAATTTATAATAAAATTTAAAGAATCATGCTTACTGCCATACAGGAGAGTGAAGTTCCAAAAAGTCCTGTTTGATTACACCCATTTCAGTGGTCAGATTTCTTGCAAGAAACAGGTTTTAAGAGGATGCAGGGAGGGTCAAAACACTGAGGATAACTCCAGCGAATTGAAGGGGAAGCATGGGAGATAGAGGTTCCTCTGCAGCTGTTTCTTTCAAGCTCTACACTTAAAGTTATTGGTGGGATATTCCAAAGAACACAAAGCAAAGGCCACGTGCCTTGATTACTGTTTGTCTGAAAGGTTGCAATGGGCTTAACCCCGGTGAAAACTTCTTCATTGGGAAAAACAGAAGGGAGGCACAGCCACAGTGTCACCACTTCCCATCCTCAGGGGCTGGACTAGTGAAACTCCATACAGGTGATCAAAACCTGCAGAGCCAAGAGATCTGCCCTCCTGGCATCTCTGCTCAACAACACGGTAAACGTTAATCCTATCTGCTTGTGTGGCTGAATCCTGCCTGGCAGGGATCTAGCAACGGGAATCTGATTTTGGTAAGAAGCAGCTCACCAGTAAAGTGTGGCACAGAGCCAGGGAATAAACTGTGACAGAAGAGGAGAGCAGATGGTTCTGTAGCAGCCCTCTCCTCTCCTCTCCTCTCCTCTCCTCTCCTCTCCTCTCCTCTCCTCTCCTC
>VZRJ01009411.1:134030-157454 GCA_013397565.1 Ptilonorhynchus violaceus | reverse complement strand
CTATGATGTCCTTTTATTAAACCTCATGGTAATGCTATAAAATAATTCTTAAGTTTTAGTTGTTTCATCTTTTTATGGGATTAAAGATTCACTCTGCTGAAAAAAAACCTGTCTGTAAATTGCCTCATTTACCTAAATATTATGTGAAGATTTATTTCAGAAAAAAAAAAAAATCTGTAAGACATATTTTGCTTAAAATTTGAGTTCCAATTCACATTTGCAATTAGGAGTCTAAAGCACATAAATGCCACTTACTAACAGCTGAGGAGGGCAAGAGGGAGATAAAGAGTAACTTGCTGTGGAAGTCAAATTTTTCTCTCCTTACTTAAAACAAATATAAGAACAGTGGAGGAAAGAAAGCTGTGTAGAAGTTAGAGCCTTTCATACCATGTTCCCACTCCCCATGGTAATGCAGGCTTAGGGTGTCAGGTACTGACCCGGGGTTAGTGGGCAGCAACACAAAACCCCACACCAATCTCATAATGAATGGTGAAAAATCACCAGGCTGCTGGATAGTAACACTAATTTTGAGCAGCATATGAGAAAAAAATTGCAAGAAAGCAATGAAAATTCTCTTCAAAGATGAATTGGCAATGGAAAACAATGACCAGGGTTGGATTTCTAGATCTACTGGTCCTATGCAACGAAAAGAACAAGAAAAAAAGAGACTTTGTGATATTTCATGGGTATTAGCAGTCAAACCTGTGCAACAACCATATCATCACTGCACATAATGGAAGGAATGCAATGGATGCCGATTAGGACAGAAGTATAGCTATTATAATACATTAATGTGTTCTGTAGTGATAAAGGAATTTAGGAAGACAAAGCGAGTGGCTGTTGCTTGTTGATGATATATTATGCATTCCCCTTCAATCATGGACATGGTGTAGAAATATCTCAGCAGAATGATGAGGTTGCAGGTAGAAAACAATTGCAATTACTTCAGAAAGGTGAAAAGTAACAGATGCTTTGACATCCGTGGGGAACACATCTGATAGAAGCAGCTGCAGCATTGTTGTATTAATGTCTATCAGTTAGGCAATCCTCTATGTATATTAAGAACTCATGAGAAAATAAGCTGTCATCCTCAGTGTTGTGAGCCTGCCAGCATTATCAGAGCAAGCCTGTCTCAGTTGCTGAGTTCCATCAGCTAGACAACAAAACTGAAATCAAGGTAATAATTATTCCCCAAAGTAATTTTTGTTCTGCATATCAACCATTGCTTCAGCTAGCAAAAGCTGACAGTCTTTGTTTTCTGATTGTACTTTGAATGTGTAATTTTCCAAAATATTGTCTATAGAATTTTTTCCCTGATGATGAAAATATGTACAACGTTGAGTGTGATCAAATTTGCTCCAATTTGCATGAGAGCAATAACAACTTGTATCTTTCAGCCATGACTGCACTCTACATTTCTGCACAATAAATCGTCCTCCCTCCCACACGTTTTTATGCTGATGAACTTTCCTGAATGCCATGCAATATCACACAATCTGTAAAATGGTTATTAGGGAGCCCTGGTTATCATTTCAGCCATGCTCTATGTGGGTTTGGGATGGTAGTATCTGGCAATATTTGATTTTGTAGCTATCATGATATCCTATCTTGCCTATCCCCTTGAGGCTATTGTTATTGTCTGGAGTCATCTGCAGGCAGCCTGATACTGCTTCCAAGTAGACAGCTCTGGGAATTTTTTTGCCTTTCATGCTTTGAAGCTTTGCTTGAGAAAGCTCTGCTTTCATCCATTTTTCGTCTTAAAGCTGTTGTCAGCTATCATTTGCAGTTCTTTGGTTTGATGGTAAAGTGCAAAGGAATGCTCCAGCCTTATCTTCCCTTGGCTGGACTGCAGTCCTAACAAGCTGGAAGTGATATATTCCCATTAGCTTCTCATTGTATCCTCTTCCTTCTGTCTTTCCTGATGCTTAAGCACTGTGCAGGATTCCTGACTGAACTCTTACCTGTCTTTCTGCCCTGACCTTGAGCACTTCTCCAGTGGAAAATGCTATGAAGTGATGCCCAGCTGCTGAGCACCTTAAAAAGGATACGGTGGATTGTGCCAGAATGTCTGTGTGCAGAAAGAAGAGTTTCTTCACCTTTTGATCCACACGTTTTGTGCCCTCTGTGCATCTTCTGGATCCAGCTGCAGCCTCTGCACTGGAGATGAATGCTACAAAAGTAAGGAAGCTACAAACTAGGCCATACAGGGCCCACAAAACAAGGCACAAAGCCAGCATCACAGATACAGTGATAGTCATAGTATTATCTGCAACTTGTCACCGGGTATTTGTTGGCCATCACTACCCTATATCTCCCTGTGATTTACAGGAACCTGTGTTCTTCTGTTGTAGGTGTACAGGGAATGTATTCACAGATATCTAGGTGCAGCAATACATACTGCTCATTAAAGCCCCTAACTATATGCTTCCCAAAATATTCCTGCCTGCTTTCCGTAGGAAAAAAATCTAGCTACAAATTAGGGCTGGCATTTCTGAATGCTCTGAGATCTGCTGTCAGCTTTGTCAAATTTTTGCTGTTTAATAGTGGGGAAAACAGGTAGGTTAGTACTTTATATTTTAATTTTAAATTATATGGATATCTATTATTTTCAGTTGTGGTTGTCTGAAGTCAGATACATCTGAAAATGACTGGCATGTATGAATCCCTTTGATTTGGTAGCTGGTGTCCATCAATGCTGGGAATCTAGAGGGTCTTACACTTTTTAGCATAGACATCAGAAGTTGCTTTAGATCACATCCTTTCTATTTCAGGATTTTGCCATGAATAATGTGAATGTGGTGATATTCTTCTGGTACAAGGAATACAAAGCAAGTTCAATGTCACCAAATGTTGTTCTGGGTTAAGAACATAAACTGCCACCAGAAGTGATGGAGAATTATGCAAGAGGAGAATACCTTTAATGACAAGAGTCAATTGATGGGAGATTTTTAGCTGCCAAGTCATAAAGAGCAAATTATGTTTTCATTTCCCCCATAATTGATAGAGAACAAATTTCCCTGCTTTATGATATCTGACTTATGAGTAATTGTTTTATTTCTGCATACTAAGTCAGTTATTATGGGTTTATCATCTTGTATGGTGTGGATTGCAGCCACAGTCTAAAAGTTTCCTTTTAAAGGAAACTATAATGTCCTAATCTATTTTTTTGGCATTATATCATTTATAGACAAAATGAACAGGATCAAACTACAGTTGAAGAATCATGGAATTTTTAGCTAAGGAAATGTTCCTGATGAAAACACAGATTTTATTAGTGATACTACAATTAAATAAGCCATTATCAACTTCCTACAGATCTCTTAAGAGCAGCTCTCTTTCATTCTGGAGCCCAAATTACGGAAGCAATCTTCATAAAGGCCACTTCCCCAGCTATAGTGCCTGCTGTGATATGATTCATGCCTTTTGTCTTCTGCTTGGAATTTGGGGATGTTTATGAAGGACTGTTATAAATACTGCATCTAATTCCTCCTTTCACAAGATGCTTTATTCACAAGGAAAAAAAAAAAAGAAAATCGCATCACACATGTACGTCATATAATTTCCATTCCCATTGCCATCTGGCACTATTCTTGTTGCCTCCTTCATATACATATTGAAAGGATGTGAGACCAGTGCCAGGCAGACTCTCTGGAGCACACGTTTCAGTACTACAGCTGGGAATTTAACGGGGCACAGGCGCGTTTGAGACAATGAGTTAGTGTAAATGTACATTTGAAAGCTGGAGCTGGAATAATGCATGCTTGGGAGCAGAAGGAGAAGTAATGCATAAGAATCCAACTTTCCATGCTGTGTATCACTAGTGATCTTGCACAAAAGTTATGAAGGTGAACAATAAAAACATCTCAGCTCTTTTTATACTGTTCAGACTCTCATTTTCAATAGGGAAGCAGTGGTATCCTATGTAGCTGGAAAGTACCTGGCTGCTGATTTACCCTAGAGGGTTGTCCAAAAATACATCAGATCTTTTTGGCACGGCAACTACTTTGAGACAGCAACTGCCATGTGTCAGTACACTGCTAATTACAGCGGGATGCTTTCTCAAAAGAAAACAGAGTTGTTGAAGGCTGAAAAATGATCTGCAGGATGATCAGTGCAGACTCACTGCATTCATCCTGCCTGCTTAAGGTGAAGGGTGATGATGATGGTTGCATTCATATTCAAGCAGTCTATTTATGTGAACCATTATGCTGATAAGTGACAAAATTATTGGTTATGAAATTCAGATGGGCTTCCAAATGCAAAGCAACTGTGGTCGTGTGACAGGGGAAAGGATGGAATTTAGGAGTCAGGGATTTCTCGGCTGTGCAAAATACTTACCTGAAAAGCTAGAGAAATAATTTGGCCATGGATTCAAACAGAGAGCTGATTCTTTTATAAGGTATGTCTAGTTACACTGCTACCATATCTTCTCTCTGTCCACCCTAGAATCTATGCTACTATGAATTCTAGCAGCTGTGACAGAACTGGACATGCAAAAATAGTTGTCAGCAGACACATCCAGTCGTTCATGGTCTGTATTTGCTGCCTGAGCTTCTGCATCCCCCAATGGGCCTGGGGCTCCGTAGCACTGACTTGGAAAGGCAGTTCAGCTGAACCAGGCAGCTATAGCTCAACGGCTCTGGGGGGTGCACACAAGGGACCAGAACATGGAAGGAGGTGTTTTGGAGACCCGGTAACTACCCTGGCATCTCTGAGCAGAGCCCAGCTCAGAATCGCTGTGGAGTGCTCACTGTGTGGAAGAGCAGTGTTTGCCTGCTCCCAAGGAGTGAAGCTTGTTTAGGCAAGAAAGTTGAAGCTGTGTCTCTAGAGCCTGCAGGTGAATGAGCCCCAGCAAACTGTGAGGCGGATGGAGCAGAAAACCAAAGCAGTTTGCGGTGTATTTTTTGTTTTGTAGTTATTTTATCCTCCAGCTGAATAAAAGATAAGGTGGATTACTACACATCCTTTTTCATGGTTTGGCATTAAGTCATTAAAGTGATTTATTTTTCAGAAGAGTGATTTTTAATCAGCTGCATACAAATTAACCAAACTGCAATAAACAAAAATTCATGAGTAATTCATATTTAATGAGTCAAAGGCTCAGTTCTCATCTCAGTAGCTCTCTTCTCTGCCCTGAAATCCCAGAAAATGACACAAAGCCTGACTGTGGTTCTGGGGTTCGTCTATCTGATGTGTCAATCCTGGATACACAGGACAGATACTGCAAGAGAAGGAAAGGCTGTATAATTCCAGGAAAACAAAATATAGCAGATGTGTCACAGTGAGTTGCATGACCCTAACATCCTTAAAGTAGCACTTGGGATCATCAGCTATAAATGAAGAATAAGTGGAATTATTGAACTTCAGGAAGTGCTTCTGGAGAGTTCACCAAGTTCAACTTCTTTGGCTGCAGACTCCCCAGATGAATAAAACCAGATTTTGGGTGCCTCTTTGACAGTGGCTGTGTGGGCATCTCAGGACAGGGGCTGCTACCATGGGAGTGAAATCCTACCTGACAGCACCTGGCATTTGCCACTGATCACGAAGGGAGTGCTGGTGACTGATTTACAGCAGAGTCCTGTTTCTAGAGGGCTGGAATTAGATTAATTGGATTTGCAACTGTAAAACGAATTTTCTGTTCATCAGCGCTGATGTGATCAGGAGCAGTAAAATCTGTCTAATCTGGGGCAAAGACATTTCCATCCCTGAAGATGCCTGGCAGTAACAGTTCCCCATGAACTGGATACCATAGTCTTTATGCAAAACCAACTCTTAACCTCTCTTTATCCTGCAGGAGTTATGCAGCTTGATGCACACATTCCCCTTTCCAAAATGACTTTAAAGCATTAAGGCGTATCATTTCAAATAGGGTAGGAAAACTGAAAGCTCCCACTGGTAAAATAAAGGCAGTTGAATATAGTCTCTTACTCTGAATTGCTTTTAAGAGCTGTGCTTTCCTTTGGTTTATGAAGGGAAAACTGAGAGTGATGTTAAATGCGGATGATGCAACACTGCCTCCCACTGCTGCATCCTCTGAGGCCTCAGCCATGCTTCTGCCAGCACAAGCCCACTGGTGCTTCAGTGGAAAGACAATGGGACACAATAGATAAATGCTGGGACCTTTCTCATGTTTTTTTCCCGTGCTGTTGATTCTACATGCCCACACAGGTATATCTAGGTCCTTGTGCTGGGCATAAATCTAAACACTGCTGGCAGCCTTCAGAGCACAAACTTAAACTGCCATCTCCCTTCATGGAGAGGGAGTTTCAATGAAGATATTCAAATTAAAAATCTCCAAAGGACAGTACAAGGTGGTGATTCTTAATTTTTTTTTCTAATCAAAGGACCACTCCATCTCCTAGGAGAGCACATGCACAGACTAGCCTCCACACTGCTGTCAACAGTTTTCACATATAAATAAAAATGTTAGGTCACACATAGGATATTTGTTTTTCACCTTAAATAGCCAGCATTTTATATACTTCCATGCAAAAGAATGTATACATATATTTTGAAATGCGTCTTTGTCACCATCTCCCCAAAGCCTGAAAGCAGAGCAGAGAGTGAGGAAGCACTCTCCTGTACCAGCTGATTGCTGGAAGGGCTGTCCATGCCCTGTAGCAGCACTGTGGCTCATGGGGGGATACTTGTTTTTCTGAATTGACCCCACGGCAGGCTGCCTAATTCACTGTGGTAAGTACAGTTGTGTAGCCACTCGCTTCCACTTCCCAGGATGGCCTTTTCCTCCCCCGCAGATCTTCCCAGAAATGAAAAGACACTGAAGGTACTTTTGACTTCAGTACTGGCCAGAGCTCATCTAAAGAGGGATTCTGTTCTCCATTGTGGGTTTCACAGAACGAGTTGGGAGATATCTCACTCTGACATTTCACAACTTTCTTCTGACCTACCCAGGTTGCAACAATCAAATCCCAAAATGTTCTGCCAGATTTATCTAAGGAGATCTTGGTTTTAAGATTGCTGATTCAAGAGTATTAATGTAAGATCATGTTTCAGGAACTGTATTACCCCACATATCAGGCTCCTGCACC
The DNA here is from genome assembly GCA_013397565.1 of Ptilonorhynchus violaceus. Classification (NCBI taxonomy): domain Eukaryota; kingdom Metazoa; phylum Chordata; class Aves; order Passeriformes; family Ptilonorhynchidae; genus Ptilonorhynchus; species Ptilonorhynchus violaceus. The sequence goes on along the minus strand of VZRJ01009411.1, from coordinate 150,405 downwards.
ATCAAGGCCTCCAGTTCTGCTGCATCACGGGACACACTTCTGCTCTGCTCTCCCTAACCCATCCTCTCCGTGGGCAGCTGGCAGCAAAACAGGCCTTGCAAAACCTGACCCTGGATTCCCTACTTGTTAATCACTCAAGCAGGTTTAACTTGTTTTGTAAGATAAAGATTATTTATTTTTTATTAAATAACCACCTAGAGTTAGTTACTTTAGCTGTTTCCTGCCCCTTCTGTGACAAAAATCAGTGTTTTCTAGTCAAGCAGCTGTATATCAGCTGATAGCTTTTTCTAGCTGAAAGTTGCAGTGCTTTTATACAGTTTAGGTTGGAGTCTGATGCTTCAGTCCTGGAAGACCATAACATTTGAACATATGCCCCTTGACAACCTTTAGTTTTCTTTTGATTTCATAGGTGGGTTTCCAGTGACATGTGAGATGTAATCCCTTGTGTCTGGTCTTCCTTTGATGAGGCTGCCTGTTCTTTTGATCCAGTGGGATGCTATTCCTGGCAGTCAACAATGTAACACTCATTAATCAGTTTTGAAACTGTCCAGTGTCATCTCAGAAAGAGGGTTCAGAAACCAAACAGTTGGAAAAATTAAATTTGTGATCTGTACTGTTTTTTTCAGCCTCCACATAACTCCCCTATGGAATTTCTGCTTTTTTATGCCTTCGCTTCTCCTGCCGTAAGGGACAGGAAAATGAAACAGGCAGCCGATGTATATTTTCTACAGACCTTGGGAGTGTAGAACACTAAGCCAGTGCTTTCTTTTGGGGCTGAGGTAGGTTGCATCCAGGAAGCTGGAAAAACTCCTTGGTATCTTGCGGTTGTAGGCTCGTGATTCATCCTTGGGCTGCGTGCAGGGGCTGGGAGCAAGCAGAGGAAATCCTTCCTGCGGCGTCCCGGTACGTGTGGAGCGGCGCACAGCTGGGGCCCGGGCCGCTGTGCCTGCCTGCGGACACGGCCGCTGCCCCGCATCCCCGCTGAGCCGCGGGGCCCGGGCAGCCTGCTCCTTATCTGGGAGAAGAATAGGCACCTTCCGTGTGCGGAGGAGAGGCTTTCGCTTCCTCCAGGCGCTCGGGGGCTGCACCCGTGTGTCCGTGTTCCGCAGCACGGCGCTTGCTCAGGCAGACTGCGTGAGCCCCTGAGTGTCTCCGCACGCTACGTGTGTTGGGAATGCATCCACTCACAGAGAGGCATTGTCCCTGGATGCCAAGCAATACTGGCTGGTAGTACTGATCTAAGAGAGCAACCTGTGGAATATCTACCCACCTGCAGCAACACGAATCTCTCCTGCGCCAGTGCAAAAAGTTGTCGCCGTTTTGCAGCAGTCTTGCGGTGTCCCGGGATGCAGGGGGGAATGTAGCAAACCCAAAGGCTGCCACAGCTTTTGCATAAGTGCTTGCAGTCAGAAGGAGCAGATGGGTAACAACCAAAGCTACAGATTTTGCATTTGTGCTTTTCCCCATTCCAAAAATGGAAAAGTCTGTTCAAGAATCCTAGTGGCTGACTGGGTTTCATAAAGAGAAATTTAAAAAAATAAAACAGTCAGTGGTTGTTTGGTCAGAACATGTATGGAAAATGCAAATTGGATCATAAAGACCTGAAGGGGGAACATCAGCTACCTCTGGTGTGCCAGATGCTGGAGGCCCTTCCAGGCCCTGACCGTGGAACAGCATGCTGCTAAATGGGAAAGCCCATCATCTTTTAACAGCAAAAGGCAAACTCAATTCCATAGCAACCGCATTATGTCTGATAGAAAGGCAGAATTCATGATGAGAAAAGAAAGCTGTGCGTGGCTTGGAAACCTGAAACTGCCACTCTGACTATGGGAAATCAGAACAGATGCCATTAGAATAAGATATGGGATGCTGTGTTACAGAATTGGAAGGAGGAAATAATTTGTGAGGGTTTTCCTCTCTAGGGTGGGAACTAAAGAAGAAGGAATGATTGTTGTCATCTTCTGATTTTCATTAGTTTCATTTGACTTCTGATTGTCATTTGTTTAAGTTCTAGTAGTATTTATTGTACATCTCTGCTGCATCATGACAAGGCAGATAGGCAGCTGAATAGTGTTGTACCTTAGAAATCTTCAATTATAGTTGTTATTTTAGTACAGTTCACAGTCATTCCCTGCAATACAGAAGTGGAAAGTTCAACTCCCTCTCAAAAGAGCTAGATTAGGACTGGAAAATATTCAGAGCAGGATGTCAAAAGTGGTCAAAGGAATGGAGTTTCTGCCCTACAAGAAAAAATCTTGTGGCTGGTAGTACACAGTACAGTTTATCTACCTGGATAAGAGGTGACAGAGGCAGGCAGCCTCTAAGTTCTGTGGCAATAGAGAACAGGAGACAGTTTTCACCATCCCTTCCAGTGCTAGCACATGAGGGAAACCAGTGGGCAAGAGGTTTCAGGGCAAAACCCAGGGTGACTCTTTGAACATCTATGGGCTCTGTGAATCCATTTCTTGCCACAGGAATTGGAGGGTGATAAAGGTCTTTATCCATTTAAAGAATCATCAGAGAAATCAGTGAAGGGTTGGTAACACAAACATAGCCCATATGGTCCAGGCAGTCCCTGCCCTGCAGGTTGTAACTGGTTGGCAGGATGTTCTGGGCAGTATCTCTACAGGCATTTCCTTGCTTAAACATTTCTCCAGGTATCTACTTCTGGTCATTGTCAGAAGAGCATAACTGACATTTGATCCAAGCTGATATGGTTTTCATATTCTTGGAGACTTGGCATACAGGCAGTGACTATTTTTAAAAAAAGGTCAGAAATCTCCAGTGGATGCCTCTGTCCTGCCATGTTTCCTATCTGTTGTTTCTGTTGCGGCTTTGTTGAGCATCCTTGCTGTGCATGTGTCTGTCTCACCTTGACCCCAATCTGACACAAATTCCATCCTTCATGAAGGAAAACCTAGGTGCAGAGTGGAAGTAAGCCCCTCCGTACTACTGCCCTTTGAATGCCAGGGTACCTAGTACATAGGTAGGTACATAGGTGTAAGGCATATTGTGATGAATTATGCACCCTCAGGGTCTGGTCCAGTATTTGTACCATTGCCATCAAGAGTGAAAACTTCTTTCTTACAACTTTCTCTTCGAGGTCACACCAGAATTCCCATTTGTTTAGTTCTCCAGCTTAGAGTCTGTCCCATCTCCCTGTGCCCAACTCACATTTAAAATGCATGTAACCAGCTCACTGGTTTTGCTGTAGTCAGTTCTTAGTTATTACGTAGAAATTCTGAATTATTATACTGGGACATTGACAACTATAGTTGGTTTATTTTGTGTCCCTTAATTTGTTTATCAGCTGTATTCAGGGAAAAGAGGGTTTTGTACAAAATGTTTCATCCTTGGCTGCAGTAGGCTGGAACCTGATCCTGCTCACGTTAGCAGAGGGAGCCGTGGGTTTGGGTTACACATTTGTGAAGAGCCTGTGAAGCTTTTCCCTGTTTTTGTGACTGTGTTGCCCTCTGCTGACTGGTAACGGTTTGGAAGATGCCGAAAGTCCCTACAGAACAGCTCAGGTACCTGCAGGCATTCTGCAGCTTGTACAGGGATGTATTTTTGAACTGGGATGTCAACCATGCTCTCCTATCTACAGTTAGCAGTGTAGCCATAGTTAGGAATTCCCCAATAAGTCAACAAATTGAATATCCCCCTGCATTAATGTTTTCAGCTTAGCTCACATTTTAATAAAGTTTTGATTCTAATTAACAAATAAAAATTAAATTGATGAAGCTTTAAAACAGTCTCTTTATCACTTGTGAACAGCGTCTAGTGCCTGTCATCAGCTGGTTTAAGAAAATCACAAAATGACACACTGTGTAGAGGGAGGATAGAATTTGACAGTAGCTTACACAAGAGCTAGTTTTCAAGGACAGGAGAAGGAGATGGCAATTATTTGAAAATAGATGCAAGTCTGTGCAAAGAGAGAAATCCATCAGGAAATGTAAAGCTAGAGATGATTATGTACTCAGGGCATGAACCACTCCAGACTCATCTTCAGAATTGAAAGAAAACTCTATTACTTAGTTAGAATGTGCTCTTTCCTACAATCCTAAAAAAGATGTTGTCCTGGACCCTGATCCTTTCCCAGGAGGTGACTGGGGAGCAGCATTTATTGAAATGTTAACGGAGAGATTTGTGTCAGGTGGAGAAAGAGTAGCCTGCCCTTTGACATGGCAGGTTCCTATCTCAAACACAGTCTCTCACATAAAAATTGCTTTGAATAGCTCCATCAAGATTTCAGCAAACTGTTGTTGATAATGCATACCTACTATTTGTTGTCAGCTTTGAGACTTGCAATTGAAAAAGCAGAGCCTAAGCTGGAGGCAGTATTTACTTTATTTACAAGGACCGAATGCAGACAGCAAAGGGAGATTGAATGATGCTGTAGACAATGTAACAATACTGCAGGCAGAGATGCCCTAGATCTGACTTGCAATTCCATCTTAGGTTACAGTCCTTTTTAAATCATCCATGCTCAAGGCAGGCTGAGCTGCCTTGAGTATGTGAGACCAGTTTAGCTAGAGAGCTAATATCTTGGACACATTAAAAATACCCCAGATCCCTGCAGAAACAACTATTAGCTTCGATTGTGTTATTTACACTTTCAATTTAATAAAGCTGTGCAGGAAAGTCCTGCATTTAGATTTAGGCAATTGTTTTTGCATTTTTACTTGTTCTGAGATAGTTTCTTTCTAATAAGCACCATATCTTGAAAACTAAAGGCAAGTGCAGCTGCACAGCCATTTGATACTACAGTTCCCCCTCTTGATGAATGTTATAAAATTCCATCTTAACAGTAATATTATCTTTCTATACATGACTTCATCTTTTTATATGTAATTTTATATGTGATTTTGAAATGTAGAAGCGAATCTAAATGTAGATCTGTACAGTTGCATGCAATGTTATATCATATCCTGACAGGCAGCAGCTGATCAATGCAGGGCAAGATTCATACCTGTCCCTACTTACATCAGACTCAGCAGTGCTGCAGCTTTTTAAAGCACAAGTTCTTTCTCTGTGAGCATCCAAAACATGTGGGTGAGCCCACGTACGGTGATATGCACAAGCCTGCAAAAAATCAAACTTGGTTTGATTCTACAAGCTCTTGATGAAGAAAGGAGAGAAAGTTCCAGAGAATCTTTAACCTATGATGATAGAGGAAGAGATGCACTTTGATAAACATGAACTGACTTCATTGTCAGTTTAATTAAGGAAACTCATTTAAATATCATTCAAAGATTCATACTCTTCAGATGAATATTGACACTTGTGGTAGACCTACTTCTTATTTGAAATGTGGTTATCACTAATTGCCTGCATATATTGGGATGACTTCTGATTATGTCGATAATGTCAAAAGTGTTTTTGGGAAGACACTTTCTCAGTTGTCACTCATTAAGGACAAAGCAGATGTCACTGTGATTAGGAGCTATACATGCTGCTCATTTTCAAGAACAGCAAGATGAGCATGCTCTGCTCAGGTTTGTTTATTTACTTCAAATCTGATTTCTATCTTTGAGACCACTTACGGGATAAGGACCACTGCCAGGTGTCCTCTCATCTCCTGACCTGAAATTCCTCTTATAAGTATGAATGCTCTCCTTACTGGAAATGAAATGAACAGTATTCCTCCCAGCAAATGGTTAGTCCTTGGGAAGGAATACCTGAACAATATATACACACATATTTTTTTACTGGCATATGCACTGTGGCCTCTAACTGAATAATGCAAGGAGGTTACAAGTAAATTTGCATCAGATTAATACTGGATTTATTTTACCTCACCCTATACTTTCCTCCTAGTTTTGTTCCATATTCTCTCTTTTTTCCTTTTTTCATTTTCTTTCCTATGCATACTTTATTCTCCCATACATGGGAACTTTTTCTTCTGGGAAGCTTTTTCTTTCTTCCCAGAAAAAGCTGCCATTAACTGTGCTGGGTATTACGACCCTTTCCAGGTGTCTGGACATGGTCAGTAGCCTGAAGTGGAGATGTGACTGGTGAGAAGAGAGCCTGTGAGGAGCTGTCATAACACTTCTACACATACTTTTGGGTGTAAATGATGAGGCAGGATTCAATGTGGCAAAGAATCAGGCAAACCAGGTGAGATGGAGTGAAGGAAACACAAGAAACTTGGGCTGAGGCTTGTTTACAATTTCAGATGGAAGCTAATCACAGAATCACAGAATATGCTGAGTTGGAAGGGGCCCACAAGGATCATCGAGTCCAACTCCTGGCCCTACACAGCACCATCCCCAGCACAGCACCAACAGTCACACCATAAAACAGTATTTTTCTTTTGAATCTCTTGGATTCCTAATTCCTTTTGACCAGTTTCACCCAACTTTGATATGGAAACAGAGATCTTAAATACATCTCACGTACTTACCTGTGTCATGAAGGTGGCAGCCAAGTACCCCATGTGCCCCCCTGCCCTCAGAAGAACAGACAGGTGAGCTGACTTGTAATTTTAGATATCAGAGAAGCCACACAGGCTCAGGGTGTCTCAGCAGTCTGGCTGATCCCCACACAGCCCATGGGGGTCTTGCTATGACAGCTGCCCTAACTGCAGGACAAGCTTTCGTCAGCTGCCTCAGCTTATCACAGGTAACCCAAGCGGGTGGTGCCAAGCCTGGGCAAAACTGGCTCCAGCAGCTCTGCAGCCAGAGGCTTGTGCTGTTCAGTAAAAGTCTTACCAGGGTTCCCCAGAGGAAAAACAAGGGGGGCTCTCCCTATGCAGGCTGTGAGATTCTCTGGCTGGATGGCTGTCACACCTTTGTCTCCCTTTGAGGAAGAACACTGCCAGTGTGTGGAGCAACCCTGGGTGTCCCCCGCTGTGATGATGACCCCCGACTGAGGGTGACTGCATGGGCACCTGCCCCTCTGCTGGGACAGGGGGGCAGAGGACATCAGGGCAAACAGGGCAGTGTTTGGACTGCAGCAGTACACTTTTAATCCCAGTTTTTCTCAGATGTTTGATAAAGATTCACATCTATTTCATTTTCTGGAGCTAGGAGCTGGTAATTCGCTGCCTGGCACAGTAATCCTTTTTCTTTAAACACAGACCCTGGAAACTGTGAAGCTGACATTTCCTACAGCATTTTTACAAAATTCATAGAGAGATAGTAATCCATTCATTCTTAGGGGCTTAGAACTGAGTTTGGTTAAATACAATACCCAAGGACAATAGGTCAAGTGCCTGAAATGAAAACATGTCTGTCTCTTAGGTTACTGCAGGAAAATGTTGTGAAACAAGTATATGTTGAGGGGGAAAGAACGTAAAGAAACAGGAGTGGGAGAAAATCCCATTTCAATCCCCCAGCCCTGTCTGTAGGACTTAATTATGAATGCATTTTTCACAGACGAGCAGATACATCATAGTTTTAAGTTTTTTTCTTTCAATTGCTTCAGAGTCCACATAGTTTCATCACAAAGCAAAGCCAAGTGCAAAGGGCAGTGTCCAAATGGAAATGTCCATGGGGAAGGAGGCTGACAGGTGGCCTGCCCTGGGGGAGGCTGTATAACAGATGCGTACAGGGAGCCCTGGAGCAGCCTTTTCACTCTGTTCTTAGGGAAGCTAGAAGAGGGTCCTTGTTTCTTGACTGTCTTTCTTTTCTGTTGCATACAAATCCTGTGGAGGCTAATGATGTCTGGGACTGTGATAAACCCTGACGAACCATCAGCCCTGCATGGGCAGATGGGCTGTGGACTCAGCTAGCCTCCTCCTTCCCCACTCACCCCTTCTTTAAACTGAAGTCGCCATTGGCAAGGAGTTACCTTCATCAGGGAAATCCCAAACTTTGTGATGCCTCTGCAGGTGAACTCAGGCTCAGGCATGCCCAATGAAACCTTGTCCCGGTGGAAAGTAAAGTGGGAAAATACCTCAAACACTTCCCAAACCCCACAAGGCAGTTGGCTGCAGGTTCTGGTTCCTGTTGCAGAACCCCAGGTTTTAAAGGAGTGTGAGAGTCCAAAGTCTGACAATACAAGTGGGATGTTACTAATGTTACCATAAAGCCAGAAAGGAGTGACAGATAAGAAGACAAGAGGATGGCACATAGGAGGGAACAGGTTTTAATGTAAGTGCTGTGTAACTAATGGTCCTAATTTGAAGCTTTTCAGTTGTCTGCAGTATGCAGAAATCTCTGTCAGGGCTGAGCTCTGTTCTCAGCGCTCCTTCTCTCTGTGGCTGCTGGACTGAGCTGCCCTCAGGAGAGAATCTGCAGCCAGTGTGTCACTGCTGCTCACAAGCCTCCTGAAGCACTTGCTGAAGCATTTGCTTTCCTTGGAGCTTGTCAGAGTCACTGTCATAATTTTTCATTCTTCCGCTTCATTTGCAGTATCGTTTTCTGGAGGAGTGTTCCTGCCATTTCAGGCTGCTGATAAGCCCTACTGTCAGTCATAGCTCCACAAACCTCATTATTCTGCATCCCCATGAGTGTCAGTTCCCTTTGCTTTCCTTGCTGTGACTGTGTGGCTGCTGTTTTCCTCCTGGTCCTCATTTCTTGCTGTTTTCCTCCCTTACATACTTACATGCAATGAGCTTTCCCTGAAAATTACGTGGTGCTGCTCTTCCAGCAGTTGAACAACACAGGTATTCCATTTTCTTCAGTGCTATTATCTAAACATACTCTGAGGAAATCTAGCTGATACCATGATAAAGCTGAGCCATCCCTGTTTTCAATTTATTCTTGATTTTGACAATTCCCATCTCTCCCAGGAGGAGATGAAGAGAGAGGCATGTAGATTTACCATTGCTCCAGGAATGCTGGCTTGGTTCAGCCAGGGCTTGGCCATGTTCTGTGTTCCCTGGTTACTCTTTACAGTGCATCCTAAGCAGTAAGTTTTCAAAAGAAGCAATTCGAGCAGAAACTAAAGTTCTGTTAAAAAACTATTCTGTTCTTCTCTGATTTATCACAGGTGCAAACAGTGATAGCTAGTGAGAACAGGGTGTAGTTTCGTACAGCTGATTTGGAAAGCCATGGTGTAAATCAGACCAGTGTGCAGCTGAGAAGGACGTCTTTGGGTATGATTTTACAACAACCTGCTCTGACCATTGCATTGCTAGCAGCCTGTAAAATGGGAATGTCCAGCAGGTCTGCCGAGGTCCATAACCCTCCGTAAAAACATCTCACTGCCGTGTCATCTGATATCTGGCCTGCCTAAGTCCCCTGAACAGGCCTGGCTCTCCAGCAGCATAGACTCCTTCAAATGTAAAGCTCCAGTTTGGAGTGCATTTGAGTTTTCCTGTTCTCCATACAGCAACAATCGGTGAACTGAAATCATGGGCCTTGGGAGAGCTGTGAAGCACCTTCAGCCCTTACTTTGGCTGGTCAGAAGAAATACACAGCCATACTCTCCATCCCACTGAGAATATGTTCCTGAAATGCATGAGCTCTAGCCATGCCATGGATAGGGAAGCAGTTTTTCTTGTCAGAATTAATGAACAGATAAGTGTTTGAAATGATCTTGGCTGCTTTGTTTAGAGACAGAGCGCTCAAGCATTATCCTCCATTTCTGCCCTTCACGCTGCATTGACTTGACTGATCTTGATTCATCTGAGGAAGATGATGCTGAATGTGGCTGTTCAGAAAGAGGCATTGAAAACACTCACAGTAAAAAATGTGTGCTGGGTGTTCATTCTCATGGATAAAGCAGCCAAGACAGCATGTGTCCTCCTCAGGTGATGAGCTGGACAATCCTGCTCCTGTGTCTTCATCCTCTACATACTGTTACTCTGTTCTTGTGTATGGAAGCTGTATTTCTTAAGTCCCTGACACATCCTCCTCTGTTTCATTAATTCTAAGGGAAAAGCTTGTTCATTATCCAGTGAATTCAGTCACTTTACCAGCCAAGCTGAACATTTGATGTAAAAGTTTTGAGAGCATTCTTGCTGCTGCTTTTTAATGGGCACATCTTCCTCCTCCTCTGCCTCCACCTCAGATGAATCAAGAGTCAGTCAGGGTGAAGGATGACACAGTAATGAGGATGGTTGGTGGAGCAGGGACTTGAGTGATCAGTGTGGATCTCCAAAGGGATGGATAGAGATGTAAGTCACACGGACAAAGGGGTGCTGCTGGGCTGCCAGAGGAAAGTTGGGTGCATGCATATCAATAACTTAATATGCTCTTAAATTTAGGTCCAGGTCCTTCTTCTTATGCAAGCTGTCTGGACAGGGTGTATCTCTGCTTCCTGCACAAGTAGCTCCCTTCTCCCTCTGCTGATCCTACAGGATGTCTCCATTACACATCCTTTCTTTCTGCCCTTTGTTTCTGTGTGTTCCTGGGCGGCTGAGGGGGCAGTGTGACTGGTGTGAAATGTTACCATATGTCAGGACTATTGCACCGCACAATCTGCAGCCCATTCTGCTGCCTATTTGTGAAAGTGCAACCACCTATGACATTGCAGAGGGACTGTTTTTCTAAAACAATTTTCTGAAAGTTTTAAAAATTGCATCTCAGTTCCCTAAGCCAGCCTGCAGTATGAGGCCTGTGAGTTTTAACACTCAGGCTATGGTTTCACAACTGATGTCGGGTGGAGCAGGCACTCCCACTGGCCATCCTTCCCTCCACCTGCTCGTTCCCATGCCATTCCTTGGGCAGCCCTCCAGCCATGCACACAGGGAGGAACAGGAGTCTGGCATCCCTTGGGTACAGAAGGTTTTCGGGGTGACAAGCTGCCTTTTAATGAGCAGAGCTGCGTGATATGGGGAGTCAATCTAACCAGCTCTTACAAAAGTTAAAATCCTTCTTCTCTTCATTCCATGTCCTTCTTTCCCTCTTTCCCTTTCCTGCTCTCCCCACTCCACTTAATGTACCAATGCTGACACTCACTGAGCTCCTTTGTGAGGCAGATCAGTTTTCTTAATTTTTTCCCCCATTTTCTGCCAGCCAGTCATCAACCTGGCATAAAATGAACCCCCTTAAACGAGACAGGCTACGTTGCCAAGTCAGCCCTCAGCTCACCCAGCTGCTGACTCCAAGGGTCCTGCCCCTTGCCCTCCATCCTCAGTGGTGTGCTGCAACCCTGCTGCTGCTGCATTTCAGTGTGCTAACTCAGGAGAAGACCTTTGTTGTCCTGTTAGCTTTTTGCAATGTTGGGTAGCTCAGAGCAGGTCCAACAAGTGCTGGAACCACTATAAGGAGAGCAGGAATGCAGCCCTGCTGTGCAATGACCACTGGAGTGGTGTGAGGAGGGTTAGTGGAAGGAATTGGGTCTGGTGTGGCTTCAGCAACCAGCAGGGCTGGGGGAAATGAAGGAGCAGGCTGGGATTTGAGGTGTGGGGAAAGGAGGGGAAAGGACTGGAGAATCAGACCTCCCCACCCCACCCCTGGTCAGTAAAGTGCAACTTCGGTACAGTGGGTCAGCTGATGGCAGCAGCCCAGTCTGTGCAAGTAGCCACCAAAGTCCGTCCCAGGTTTAACATCGGAGCTTTTTGTTTTCCTATTCGGAACTCTGACAGTCTCTAAATCCCACCTCTTGGCAGAGGAATTGGAGGGAGGTAGTTCTTCTGGGATGCGACCATCCTGTTGTCTTAAGCACTGCTATTTGAAGAGGAATTGTTTGGATGTAAGGACTCTCAATGTTTGTGGCTCAAAAGGCAGTAGATGCAGGCCTGCAAACAGATTGCTGACCATGTATGTGCAGTTGCATATATGTATGTGTGCACATCTACAATGCAACTACATAAATCCATGAGAATCCATAATATACAGAGAGTCACACTGCTTGGGCTGTCTCAGCAGCTGAGTTTTCCTCAAATGTAATGTTTCCTCAATACAAATTGGAAAAAAAGGAAAAAGAAAGAGCAGTGTATATATATTACATGTATAATTACATATGTATATTAAATTCTGTATTCTTTTTCTCATGATGATTAGAAATTATGCACACAGAAAGTCCCCTTGGTCCAAGTAAATGTGCTCAATTATATTTATTCAGATAGCAAGCTGATGTGCTATGCAAGCTGCCATTTTTATCTGACCGTAATTACTCTTCTTCATGGTTGGGATTCCTCAGGTCTCATGGGACAGATTTCTTCCATGGTGTCATTCACAAGAGCTCACATCAAATTGCTTTATCATCTGTCTGCAGTGTTTCACTGCTGTTATCAAGCAGTAACACAGCTCAGAGGCACAACTATTGTGATCCCAGAAGATTTTGAATTTATGGGTTAAAATAATCCAGCCATTTGAAGAGTATTTGAAGTCATCCTGACCACTTGGTTGTACTCTACTCAAAAATGCGCAGGTTATTGCTGTTAGAGTGCCTAATGCAATGTTTCTGCAGGATTTTCAATTGCTAGTAACTCGAGTGTACAAAATAGTCCTCACAATTTAAATAAAGGAGAAATCAACTTCATAGATGAACTTAGTATTTTCCTGGGCAAGAGTGTTTGCTTTACATGATAGATTTGCCCTGACTGCAGCCATTTATTTCTCATTAAATTAGCCAGCCAGCATTCACAGATGAGAGAATAAGGTAGTTGAGCTGTAATTTACATAGAGCTCCCCTACATCTTTACAGTACAGGTCTTTTTTGGGAGGTTGTGACAAGCCAGACTCTCCCCTGATGAGAAGAGCAGCAGTCACAGTCAGAGCCAGTTTCTCAGTGTTTATGGGATACAAGAGTTGTCCCACTTTAATTACACCGATAACAGTCTGAGTGACCCAGTCACCGCTTGTGCTAAAGCAATAGAAAAGAGCCTGTGTTGTTACAGCTATTCAAGACCAGAAGTTACCTAACTCAGTATCAGATAGCTTCATACTGGGACAAGTATGTCAGCACTCGAGTTTTACCTGGTGTAACTGACGTTTAAGATGGCACTTAAATAAAAATAGCTGCTAGGACTGCACTAATTAACTAAATTAAAAAAAAAAAAGTATACATAAAAAATCTTACTTTTGACTGCAATAATTTTGCTGAAAAAGTGTGTGTGTACCAGACCTGGAAGGCTAAGGAAAAGTTCCCTTTGGAGGCAGCAGCTTAAGCATCTTACCCATTCAGAGCTGGGCACCAGACAGCTGCACATCTGTCCCCCAGCCAGCAGCCCCTGTCCCTTCTCCTGTGCCCTCAGCAGTGCTTGCAGCTCAGGAGCTTCTCTGTGGACCCTTGCTCAGGCAGACCCAAGCTGCATCCTCCCTGGCACAAAAACCTTTAAAAAATCTTCTGGAGCTAATAGTCTTAATATGATGTTGCAGCTTTTGCAGCTTTATCTAAGCATAGGACGGGAAGCTATTTTTTCCCTCTGACTTTCATCATTCCCAGATAATCTGCAAAGCTGAACAATGATTGTGCCTCTTGCTTATTTCTGCAGAGAAATGAGCCTTATGCAGCTTTCTGGCATCACCAGCTTTGTATTTATCACTAAGTAAACAGAGCCAGGACCTGCGACAGGCACAGACTGGCTATATCCATGCTGCATAGTGCTTGATCCTGGTCTCCCATCTGGTGCCCCTGTGGCCCTAAGACATTGGTATTAATGCAGAGATACTTCTGGGGTTTTTTTCCCCCAACCTATGCTGTCTGAGCAAATGTAATAGCTGTGCAGCAGCCCACAACATCTGTGTTTTATTGCATGAAACAGGGTTTGTATTGGATGAATTGGAGGGAAGTTTGTGGCTTAAAGCCTCCTGTGACAGAGCTTGCAGACATCATAGGGTGAAGGAAATGAGAAGCAATGCAGTTCCACCTCTGCTGCTTGCAAGGGACGGTCCCCCCTGCATGACGCCCCACAGGCTGTGCCCAGGCACTGTCCTGCCGTGCCAGGCTACATGGCATTGGCCTTGCAGCATGCTTACAATTAAGCAGCGAGGATGATCACCAATCCAGCTGCTTCCCTGGTCCCACCATGTCCATCAGTACCATCATAGCCACTGAGGTATCCTGGTGCTTGTTTAAGCAGCAGGGATGAAGCTTGGATGTGCAGCAAAAGGTGCCTCCAGTGTGCCGCCCATCCATGCTCTTAATGACAGGGAGGGAAGACCTGGGGGGTTTGCCAGGTCAGGCACGGCCAAAGCATGTGGTTACTCCATTCCCCAGTTCTATCAGTGCCAATGTGCTCAAAGGCAGGCTGTCCCTGCCCCGGGCCAGGGTCTCCTCACTGCCTTCTATTTCCAGGTCTATGTGTGAGGCTATTCTGCCACCTCTCTGTAGCTGCAGCAGCTTGTTCCTAAACACATCAGCAAAGTGGGTTCGTCTTGAAACTGCTCTGCCTACGTTTATAAAAGCCATTCACTGCTTCATTTTCTCATCATTTTCTTTTACTCTTTACAGCACAACTATTCCTTTGTATGCCTTCTGTTTGTTGGAGTCGCATAAGAAATGTTTCATTGAACATTTATATGGGCTACAGATCTCTCTTCCAAATGTTGAAGAAAAACAAGTTTATGTGAATTATCTACAGCACATAATTTCAGTTCTGCACAGAATCTAAAAATAAAGTGAGGCCCACATTCTAGAGCTAAGTAGCTTTTAATTAGGTGTGATAACAGCATGAATTATGATTTAGAGTGCAATAGCTCCGTGATCAGAAGTCAAGTGATGGGAACAATAATTGTTTGCAAAAATGATCGAGGGAAGAAACTCGATGCTGGCGTGTATTTGGGTTTTTTCCCATACAGTAGAGCTTTTCAGGCTGGTTAATATTTTGGGTAAATTTGGGCTTTCTCTGTTATTGTCCCTGTTTTAATAGAGCCAGTGGGTCCTTTCAAATACTGACGTAAAAGAGGGCAGTGAAAGCCTGTTAAATCCCTGTCATCAACGGCTTCATGGTAATGCCTTTGGACAAGACAAATGGCACTGCTGCTTTCTGAAAATCAATGGCTGAGGTGCGGGGTGGTTTAGTTCACTTCTTCAGGACCCCCTCCCCTTATTTTGACTGTAGATAAGCTCAGGGCTTGAACACAAATAATATTCTGAATTGTGACTTGAGGTGTAGCCACATCTCCTGTCCTGCCTGCTTTGCTGGGAGGCAGGAGGTTTCACGTCCTAAACCACCACAGATAAACCAGCCAGTGCCTGGTTTGTCAGGGTCCTCCTTTGTGCCAGGCAGAGAGATGCTCTCAGTGACTTTACTAGCTGAGATCCTTTATCTTCATTGTCTCTGTAACTGAAGTGTAGCATTTAGTCTGGTGTGGTGTGGCTGGGGGGGAGGAACACAGCTTTATTCAGCAGGAAGACAAACCTTAAAGGGAGGTCCTTTAAGGATAAGAGACACCCTTATGGTGCCACAGGGATGGTACTTGGCACTTCAGATTGCAGACAGATGCAAGCACAGTGTGTTTGAGCACAGGCAGAAATAAGGAAGTTATTGTGTGCCTGGGAAATAAGGATATATCCTGTGACAGTGGCTGTCCTGCCGTATGAGGCTGTAACACCAGCCTGACCAGACAGGCACTGGGAAAGGGAAGGCTTTCCACAATACTGTACTGAATCCCAACTGCGAAAGGGCCAGCCTGGCACTGGGATGCAGACCATGGACATTTCTTCCCATGTCTCCCCAGACACTTAGGAGGTCTTGTACCTCTGTGTGTTCGTCCTGAGCTCCTGGCTGTCCTCCCAGTGTCTCCAGGCATCACTGCGGGGGCTCCCAGACAGGAGGATGCTGTGTATCATCTGGCTGGCCTCACAAACTGGGAATCTCTTCATCACCCCCTCCTGAACCGATCTTCATGCATTTGCCCAGAGGACTTCATAAAAATTAATTGAGTTGCCCAGCATTAGACACAGATCATAAAACTCCCATCTGATCTCGTGCCTGCTGCCGATTTTAACAGCTGATTGAAACAATGAGCGCTAGCTCATCGGGAATATAACAATGCCCACAGAGAGAGCTGTAGCACGGGCTGTAGGTGTAGATAAGGTTTTAAACGTACAATAAGGACCCTCTGCCTGTACCACAGAGCTCTGTTCTGTGGGAGTAAAACCCTTGGGCTCCAGTTTAAGCATAGCAAAAGTGATGGAGGTCACTCTTCACGTTACAAGTTGTGCTGAAAAGCAAATTTGTGAATCTGCTGGCATATTTATTTATTTATTTTTCTATTTTCTTACCTTGCTCATTTTAAAGTGGAAGAGAAATTAACTCGGAGCAAGGGGGAACTGGAGAGCAGCCAGGCAAGGAGCAGAAAAACCCTGCCAAGAGCAAGTCCCGTTTCGGTCTGATGCCGTTTGAGGCACTATTATGCAGACGCGGACCGTAAACATGTTTTTTTTCCGCGCGTGAAAAATCCCCATTTGACAACCCATTAACAGCCACCTACGTGCTTCCAGGGCGCTGACCTGGAAACAAACAGCCGGGGAGCGACAGGAGCGCCCCACGAACGTGACGGCGGCCCCTGCCCCTGTCGGGTGCTCCGCCGCC
>VZRJ01009411.1:0-133971 GCA_013397565.1 Ptilonorhynchus violaceus | reverse complement strand
CAGGTGAGCGCCGCGCACCCCCTGTCCCAGCGCCGGATGCGCTCCCCGCCCGTGGGCGCGCCCCCTCCCTGCCCCGCGTCGCCCCCGCGGCTCGCCGGGTGTCCCGGGGTGGGATGAGGTTGCTCTGTGCTCATCGTGCCCGGGCGGTCCCGGCCGCGCCCCCGGAGCGCCGAGAGCGGGGATGGGACGTGGGCAAAAGCTCTGGGAGACGGGGACGCGGGAGGGGCGCGGCGGGGCTGGCGGCTGCTCCTGCGCGCCTGGTGCGGGCACGAGGTAGGGGAGCGAGCCCAGTTTATCAGGGTGAATAATATACGTGGTGAAATCTATTCCGGCGAAAGTTCTGGGGATGCCAATAAACGGACTGACTCCAGCGGGCTTCGCTCTCCGTGCAGCGTCTGTGCACGGATGGGAACTGCCAGCTGCACGCCAGCAGCGAGTCAGCGGGGTGACAGTGCCTCGGGGAGCCGGGTCCCGGGAGGGCTGGGGACGCCCGGACACGGCCGAGCCCTCGGCACGGGCGAGCGGAGGGCTCAGGGCGAGTGCCGAGCTTGCCGGCAACCCGCGGGCGTATAGGGCTGAAACTGCTATTACTGTCAGCCCCTTCCACAGAATTAAATAGCATCCCATTATTTTTCCGAAAAATGGTGGAAGGTAAAGCAGCTACTATGAATTAAAAAGAAGCGTTTTTCTATGGAGGGAAAGCTGAATGTGTGGAAGATAGGGCGGCGAGTCCAGGTCTTCCTACTCAGATAAAATATCTCTGCTTGAAGAGCTGTTCCTCTAGGTCGGTTGTTTCCAACTCTACGGTACCTTTTTCCCTCCTTGCCTTATCTCCCTTGCTGCCTTTGCCCCTGCTTCTTTCTCTCCGGTCCCCACCGGTGCCTCCCGAAGGTAACAGTGCAGAGGGGGCTTGTGTGCCTTCGCACCAGCCTGTACAGGCTCCCTACAGGTACCTCTGCTACGGAGCCAACGATCCCAGATCACTCTAAACATGAAAAGAGTAAGCCAGCGGGAGCCTTGATACATTTACCATTGCATTAAAAACTGCAAAGACAAAACAAACAAACAAACCACTTCTCTGCGGGTCAAGCATTAGAAATATTTGCTTATAGTAAGGCATGGGTAGCAAAATAATTTCTATGTCAAGTGTTTGCATGCAGGTTAACTTTGCAATGGATGACTGCATTAAGGAGGCACTTGGCAGCAGATGAGCTGGCTGTAATGTGATGCATAAATGCTTTGTTTTGGTTTATGTGTGATTTCCTACGGGGATTGTTTTATTCTCTTTACATCCAGTGTAGTGTTTGTGGGTTTTATCGTTTCTCATCCCCAATTTCAGGCAGGGTTGTGGGCTTTTCTGTATCCCATGCTACATAAACCCTTTACCGGTCTGCCTGTTTCCAATGCAATTAAATACACCCAGCTACTTGTCTCCTATCTCTGCAATCTGTTGTGCAGAGCAGCACAGCCTGTGCTGCCGGAGAGCGGTAGGAGTGAGCTACATGTATGCAAATGGGGGTTAACTTCTCATTCTACGGTGTTTATCATCACCTTAATTTCTGGAGAATAAGATCCTATTTTAAGGTACAGAACGGGGATTGTGTGAGTAATTCTTTGAATGCTGCACTGTGAGTTGGGAAATTGCTACCCGAGAACGGGTGGGGTGGGGGAAGGGGAGGGATGATGATGAGATGGGACACAGACACTGAGGAGGCTGTGTCTTTACGAGGCTGTGTCCATGCAGTTTATTTGAAGTAGCTTTTGGTATGGTACCATGTTTTTCATTATATTCATCTCTTTAAGGACAGAGGTACGCATTTGGCTACTGATCTAACAAATGCCAAGTGTAGGTTTGGGTCAGATAAGTAGTTTTCCATTCTTTACAGCAAAGCTGTTTCTATGGAAAAGTTTTCTAGGGTGTTACCTCTTGTCTTAGTGATGGTGACTGTAACAAACAAGAAAGCAGATTTAAACTCCTGGCCTTAATTTCTGGAGTGTGTGTTTGTGGGCAAAATACATTTATGGTGTAGTAATCAATGCCAGCTATTTAGGAAGATGGTGAGAAGGGGAGAGCTAGCAACAGAAGTGCAGCTCTCCGGAGCTGTAAAGCACATCAGAGCCTGTGCAGGGAACTTAGTAACCAGTGAGAATTACTCCTCTCTCTTAAGTTAGGAAAACCAAGATTTTCAGCTTTCAGTGTGTGTTCTCTATTTCGTAAGTTCATGCAGGAAGCACCAGAAATTGGTGTAGGACAGAGAATTGCAGCCAACTGCAGTCTCCAGTTAAATGTCTGCTCTCCTGAGAATCATACAATGGTAGATAAAGTGAAGCACAATAGAGACCCATACACAGTGGTTAGTTTAATGCTTGATTGAAGTCTCTGGAGTAGAAAAGATCTAGGCATGATAATGAACATCTCTGTAAAGATATTTGCTGAAATGCCAGCAGCAAGCAGTGCAAGAGGATCTCTTCCCCTCTGCCCGTCTGGATGCTGAGGTTTGCTAAAAAGACTATTGAGACACAGCTGATTTAGCAAATGCTTTCCCTAGACAAGTATTGCATTTTATTATAAGTTATTTATAATTATACTGACCTTGTTTAAATGCAGCTATTACCAAACCCGCTGCAGTCAGTTTTGTTAAAGAAGTCATAAGCAGATGAAATTGGAAAAAAATAGTAAAGAGCAAAATTTAAGTGCATGGTTGTTGGTTTTGTACCTGAACTTGTTACTGCAAACTCAAACCTGTTGAAACAGCCTTTCTTTAGGAAAATAATTCGGATGGATATTTGTATAACTCACCCTGGCACTATCCTACAACTAGCATCCTAGTGAGCCTGGGACCACTGTCATGTTCTGTTGCTGGGTATCCCTTTGATGCTTTACTGTCTGAAAACCTGATTTGGTTGTTCTGTCCATTGCTGTTATATGGTATCATCTTGCTATTCTGGGTTTTCCAGTGGGGAACTGGGAAGAGGATAAGATCCAACACTTCATCGAAGGTCATCAGAAAGATCTCCAGAGTACAACTAAGCACTGAAACCACCTGATTGGTCCCTGTCAGCCGTTTCATAAGAAATACCTTCTTAGCGAGGGTTTCTAGGGTGCAGAGGAAGTGGAGAAATGATTAGCTGTTACAAATTGCTGTAGCTTCACAACCAAGAGATTTATACCAATTAAAGTTCTGCCCCATGTTACTCTGTTATGACAGAGAAGCAGGTCAGTATTTTGCAGCTAAAAGGCATATACATAAAATGTTGAATATATCTGAAAAATAGGTCTTCATAGAATCATTTAAGTTGGAAAAGACCTTTGAGTCCAACTGTTAACGTCGTACTTCCAAGTCTACCACTAAACCATGTCCCCAAGTGCCACATCTATGTGTCTTTTAAATACCTTCTGGTATGGTGACATGGGCAGCCTGTTCCAAAGCTTGACAACCCTTTCAGTGAAGAAATTTTTCTTAATATCCAATCTAAACCTCCCCTGGCACAAACTGAAGCCATTTCCTCTTGTCCTGTTGCTTATTACCTGAGAGTAGAGGCTGACCCCCTACCCACTACAACCTCCTTTCAGGCAGTTGTAGAGAGTGATAAAGTTCCCCCAAGTTGTCTTTTTTCCAGGCTAAACAAACCCAGCTCCTTTTTGCTGCTCCTCATCTGACTTGTGTGCTAGACCCTAGTTTTTAAAAGATTTTATTTAAGCATTCACCTTAGTAATTTCTTTGAGGATTTGTATTTTCTTTTTAAATTAAGATGCTACAAAGCCAGCAGTCAGGCAGTTTCTAAATTCCTGGGTAGTGAATCTTCAAGTTTTTAGGGCAGGAACTGTTTTCTGCTCAAGGAGAAGTTATTGTCACTTTTGTGATGTAGTGTGGCATAACATGTAGTGCTGCAGAGAAAGTTGCACCACTGGTACGTTGGCTGGAAGGTAAGGAAATCCAAGTTATGCTTCTGTGTAATTATGGTAATGTTGGTTTAAGGGCATGCTTTAGCTTCCTCTCCAAAAACTGGGAGGAGTGTGCTGGCCCACTCTTGCAGAGCACTTGGGGACTGTGGATGGTGAAGTCTGTTTTGTTCCAGCAGAGGTCTCAACATCAAAAGTCTCTGCAAATGGCTTAATCCTCAGAAGCATCTGCTGTAGCAGCAGTTACCAGGCTTTTGCTGCTAGTGACATAACTTGCAGATCAGTGATTTTATGCAATCCACAAAACTAGCAAAAGCATCAGCCGAAAAATTCTTGTGTTCCCCTCCCAGCCTGCAATCATGACTCTTAATTTAGATGATGGTGTAATACAGGTTGCTGCTCCTTATATGAGCCTGAGGGTTATAAACTACTTTGAAACAGCTGCTGCATGGGATGCAAAGCTGGAAGAAAGGTATAACTGGTTCTTCTTTGCACAGCTGTGAGTCTCACTTCATGGGCATAATCACCAAACACAGGAGGATGACTTCCCTTTGAAATCATAGCTAAAAAGTAAACAAGCCTCTAAAACACATACTGGGCAAATTAGTTTCTCTATTAAATTTTACTTTTTGAATTCCAATTATTTGATAAGTTATCCTAAATGAGTTGGCTTCCATGTTTATTGTCCCCATGGGGTGCTGTGTTATGGCAGGATGCTGAGGCTGTCAAAGAGCCAGTCTGGCAGGCAAGGAGAGCTCGGAGATGCTGTGATAGTGCTTTTGCCCTCTGGCCTGTGTTCTCTGCCAAGTTTTGCATAGGGTACGTGGAACAACAACCTTTCAAGCTGAGATTTCAGTCTGAGGTGGACCTCACAATAATGCACAAATTTATACTGCCAGAAAAATTCAGAGGGACCAGAACACTCCCAAGTAATTTGTTTCTGTGTTACTGAACAAGAATTAGATTGTGATGGGAGAAAAAATAAAGCTTTGTATTAAGCATTTCTGAGCTTGATGCAGTTTGCTCGTGCCAGAATGCTGGGAGGAATGATGTGCTATACACAGGGAAAGCTGGCAGGATGCTGGGCACAGATAAGACATTTAAAAGTAAATTACACTTGACTGTGCTCAGCAGAGTCACGCTCTCAGGATGAATTCATTCCTTCTGGTCTATCAGACCGTGGGGATTTTGGGTCCTTCTCTTGCTGATGATGAAAAGTTGTTTGCTATTGGTGCTGTGAGGCTTTAAAAAGGGAAGAACAGTGACACAATCTCTGGAAACAACTTATATGAGCTTTGGTGAAATCAAAGGGCTGCATGAACAAGACTTGAAAGGTTAGAGAGATCGGGCCCAAGTGCTTAGGACAAGTTTGCTGTATCACTGTCACAATCTGGATACATTGTGTGGGCTGAAAGGACCACAAGTGTTTAGCATGAGCACTGAAACTGGACTGTCTTCAATGTGCTAAAAGGTTGAGAGGCTAGGAGGATAGGAAACCAGAACTACATTAAAAAAGTTTTCTTTTCTTTTTCACATTTCAAACTAAGAAAACATTAAAAAAATTGGAAACATTCTTTAAGCATGCTTTGTAATCTGGAAATAAATTATTAAGTTCCTAAAACAAAACCAGACTGGGCAAAGTGCTAATCTTGATATGACAGCAGCTTGATCAAATTGTCAACCAGGACTTCCTGAAACATCTGCATCTGTCCATCCTTGCCACTGCTGGAGCATGCCCCAAGTATGTCAAGTGACTTACAGAAGCAAAGGAATTTGTTGTTAATATGCATGTATGTTAGGTAACATGTATGCATAGGTGTATCATGTAAAATTGTGTGCATTACCATCAGAATTATTTACAGTGATAATTTAAGAAGGCAACTCTTGAGACTCTGCCAAATGAGCTTGCATTTTTCATTGATGAAAGCCCAAGTGTCAGAGTGGCTCACAGCCACCATCCAATCCAAGCAGCAAAGTTCAGGGCTTGGTTCACAGCCTTTATTCGTGTGAGTAATCCTTTAATGTCAGTAGAGCCAACAAGATACTGATGCTGAGGCAATGAAAGCCCTCAGGCTTGGTTCAGAAGATACAAGCTGTGCCCTTCACCTGGTGGTAAGGTGGACAAAGTTTGCTTTATTTTACCTTTCTGTATCTTGAGTGAAGTGAGAGCTGAGTCATTGTCCCTAGAAGCTACAGCATCTTTAAGGTTAAACTTGGATTTAGAGTGGAAAACATAACATTGAGTCTGACAGAATCACACTGTTCATTTTTAGCTCCTCAGCACTTTTAAAAATCAAATCACAGAAAAGCTGCCCTATTTGATTGTTCCTATTACATAATAGCAACGTCTTTGGGATTTGAGAGAAGCCATGAGCAACATGTCCCTTACATAACAAATCTAAGTTGCTTTAATCCCTGCTGGGCTGCTGCTGACCCTGAGCAGCCAGGAATAGCCCGGGAGTGGTGCTGAGCTCCCCAGATTCTCCTCTGAGGCTGCAGGCGAGCCATGGAGCAGAGGTCCTTTGCTCTGAGGGGTTTTCTGCCAACCGTGCTTGCTGGATTTTGTCTTTTTTCTCATAGATCACAAATAGTGGTTGAAGCAGAAGCCCTGCCCTTAAAAAGGTCTTGCTCCTTATGAGCAGAGCTGATCCTTTCCCACTTCCTTTTTTTCTTTTTTCCTGAAACATCAGCATTTATCCCCATTTCCAGCTGAAAACAGGTCATCTCATGGTCTTGGTACCTTTGTTCGAGTGCTTGTTAAAAAAAACCCAAAAAATTAAAGGCTAGGTCAGACCTTTGGAGCAGGTCCTTGTGAGCCTTTCTTCTGTCTGTGGGATGGTGCCATGGCCTGATGCCTGGAGGGATGTACTGGGCTCACCAGAGTGGGTGCTCTGGGGGAAGAGCTGCAGACAGATGTCATTCTGAGTTCAGGGGACTCCTGTGTCTCCCAGCTTGGGTGGGGTGTAGGGGCCTTGTTCCTGCCCTGTGATTTCATGTGCCGGGTGTGGAGGTGATGGACTAGCATGGATGCTCATGGAGCAGGAAAGAGGCAGGCTACTGGGAAAAGTCAACTCTCTGTTTGGGGCTCGGTGTCTGTGCAGGGGGTCTGACTCTTCACTTGAGTCTGTCATGCTGATGGATTGTCTTGATTAAACTGGGTGAAAGAGTGTGGAGGAGCACCTTAGCCCTGCCCAAGGAGTGTGTGTCTATTGCTGGGTGCAGATCCTGCCCTGCCGTCTCCATGGGAGAGCACTGCCCTGATTGCCTAGGCTGGCTCCGGTGTAATTGGGAGCATTTGGAGAATGATGGCATAAAAGAAGCAACGTTGTGGGATTGTTTGAGGAGGGAAGAATTGAGGTAGCTGTGCACAAAGAGATCTGCCTAATTAAAACTGCAGGGGAATGGAGATGGTGGCTAATGACGCTGAACATACAACTTAATTTAACTGAGTTATTTGAAAAGAAGCAACCTGCCTTGCTGGGGAATGGAAGATTGGGGGAAAAATAAAATGTACCTGGAATCTCTTATTAAAATATAGATTTCATCGCCATTAGTGCATGTTTTTGCTGTGAGTTGCTTTGGATTTGGTATTTCACCACATTTATGTGAAATGTATCATAAACTGTGACCATCAGTTGCATGTGAACAAAACATTTTAAAAGATTATTTGATTAATCTCTTTCCTAAAATCCCATTTATATCTTCCATCTTCTAATATTTTCTAAAATCTTTATCTAACCTTTCTCTACTTGGTCTTTACCACAAGGAAAAAAAAATACTGTCATGATTTCCCACTTTTCTCTCACTTGTCCTTCCCCAT
This sequence comes from Ptilonorhynchus violaceus, assembly GCA_013397565.1. Lineage (NCBI taxonomy): Eukaryota > Metazoa > Chordata > Aves > Passeriformes > Ptilonorhynchidae > Ptilonorhynchus > Ptilonorhynchus violaceus. The sequence goes on along the minus strand of VZRJ01009411.1, from coordinate 126,247 downwards.
TCTTTCTCTATCTCTTCCTTTTACTCTGTCATACTCTCAGGTCTCATCTAAACTCCACCTGCTCTGCTTGTCCCACAGTCACATCCCTTGTCTTTGTCTTCCATGCACTCACACCTCTTAACTCTTCACTCTAATATCTCCGGTCTCTTTCCCATCATAGTACAAATAAATGCACATCACTGTCATAACAACAACAAAAACATCTCGAAGTTTTTTTCCTCAAAAAACCCAAACCAAAACCTTTTTCTTCTCTTTTTGTCATCTTTTTAACATGGTCAGTCCTGTTTGGGAGAGCCTGTTCTAGTTTCATCTTTAAATCTCAGCAGTTTGGCTTTGGCCTTTTTTGCCATTGGTAAAAGCACATCTCATGACTTCTTATCAAATCTCAGGACTGGCTTTCTTTCCTTCTCTGCCTTGACCCTTGTCTTCTGACATAACTCACATTCTCTGATTCACAATGTTTAGTTCTTGTGATTGCAATCTTTTCCTGACTTCTGTGAGAAGCTCTTTCTCTGTGTTTTCTGGATGATCTTCCTCACCCTTTCTTGCTTTTCTCCTTTCCCTCCATACTTTTCTGGATGATCTCATCACAAGCAAATGCAGCTAAATCTCCCTGAGTAACACTACATCACCCTTATCCCACCAAAATGTGGCATAGGGACAATGTGTCAAGTAGCACAGAGTGTCTTAAAAACAGTGATCTCTGTAAATATATTAAAACTTGACTAGGTTTAATCTGTGCCTCCCCTTCAGTTTCTGTACCTAAATTTGACTTGAGTGTTGACTTACTCTAAAGATACTCTGGAGGAAGAGGAACAGAAAATGTGAGGTTTGTTTCACAAAGGTTTTGTATCCTCTTCCCTTTTTGAGAGTAGGTGCATTGCTTCACTTCACTCAGTGCTAACACAGATCAGCTTATCTGTGAGCTAATGCCAGGAAACTTGGACAGGATCCTAATCAGCAGAGCAGGATGTTTAATCTTGAGCACTGTGTTTACAGAGGATTTGATGGTGTATGCCCTTGTTACCTACTCCAGTTCTAATGAGTCTTTTGTTTTGGCTTTGGTTTTTTTTGTTCTTTTTTGTTTTTTTTTTTTAAGGTTTCCACCCTGGGACTGTCTTCTAAGGCAAACTATCACCAATGGAAGAAAAATTTGGTTTTGCAGCATTTTGGGTAAGCTTGTCTTCTGTATTATTAATGTCTGAATTGATCTTTTTTTTGTATTTGCCACCAAAGAACTCTTTCAAGAAGTCTTTGATTCCTTTTTAATAGTACTATTTTATCCAATGAAAATTCCATTTAATGATTGGGTAAACAGTGGAGATAAAGGTGACTTCAAAGTAGACCATGAGACTTTTTTACTGGGGGCAACTATCAAACAAAAATAGACCTTTGCTTTCCTAATGTTTTTGCTTTCTTTGCTAGGTGTAGTATATAGTGAAAATATGATTGTCTAAACCAATGTACTGTATATATCTAAACTAAATCTGGTTGCTTTGTGAGATGTTATCGCAATATTTGAAGATAGTCTTTCATGCTTGGGAAGGCATAACTTTGTCAGTCGGGCGATGACTGTGACACAGGTCCTGGTAAAGCTGTGTTGTGGTGGCATGAGATTATTGCTCATGATGAGCACAGCAATGCCTGCTGAAGCCTCTGTGAATGCATCTCCTGTGGCCAGGCCAGATCCTGTTCCCCAAGTGATAAAACACAGCGTGGCTGGAGAAGTTCAGACGTCAACATGGCATAAATGTTGCTCTTTCCCTTGGGGAGAGGAGACCCAAAGTCAAAAGCTGTTTCTCTGGCAACAGTCACACTCAGTCACAAATGATGTGATTATGGCTGTGAAATAAGGGATTGAACTGGTCTGTTGCTGTCTTCTGGGTGGCACGTACATCCTGGTCATAATCCTGCAGCAGTCAGGTGGCTAAACACCAAAGAAGAGAAATCTTGTGTTTAGGGGCTCACAAGTGCCTTGTGGTGTTCCAGCACTGTGTGTTGTGCCACAAGAAAGAAGAGAATGCTCAGTGCAATGCACATCTTCTCTTTGAGGACAAAATTGCAGCAGACTGGGCGATGCAAAGATTGTACAGAAATATTTTTTTAATGCATTTCCATTATTACAAATGACTTCTGGTTTAAAAGCAGTTATGACTGTGCCTTCTCATTACTGGCGTTGTAAGTCTTGTAGCAATTTAAGTGCTTGCTGCAAAACTGGAAGAATAAAGTCTCCTGGCCCATTCCAGAGTTGTTTACAGGAATGACATTTTCAAAACTCTGTGACAGAATCAAATAATGTGCTTGGCAGAGGTAATGTGACTCTCACCTCTTGTACTGACCTTTGAGCACGGCATAGGAAGACGATGGGTATGCAAGAGCATAACCCTTATTGCATGAAATTAGTGTTAGTCACAGCTGTACCTGATGGGAGGCTTGCTGACATGCCGTGGAATTACCGTTCTGACAGTGTTACTCTAAATAACACTTCCTAGGAACAGGTTGAAATGGTCTACGTGGGAAGTTGTAGATCAAGAGTTTGATACTGTGCCTCTTTATTTATGCAAACAACTAGTGAGGTGCTTCAAACAGGGCTAGATTTTTGCTGCTTTCAGCTAAAAAAATCAGAAATTTGGGGAAATGACTTGATAATATTTTAATAGTCATCCAGTAATTTAACACTGGATTACAGTTGAAATCCCATAGAAATACTCAAGACACTTTATACTGTATCAGATGGATTAAGCATGATTCACTTATTGCATTACATTCCTGAGGGATTAATAGTGTTTGGGTCATTGTTTCCTAGGCTCATAAATTTAAAGACTGAAGAAGACCACATGAATATCTATTCTTCTTGCCTGCTCTGTGCAGGTCAGAGAAATTCAGAGTATTTCAGTAGTAGTCCTGTAATTTTTCTTTGTTTAGCATATCTAAACTAAGATCTTGATTTAAAGGGTGCCAGTAGTAATCAATCTACCATGTCACCATTAAATTTTTTCAGTAAATAATGAGCCTTGCCTTTCAAGACAGTCTGTAGCTCTTTTGAGCTTCTAAGTGTTGTACCTCATTTTTTTTCCTGCTGGACTGACAAGGCTTCTATTATCGGGATGTTGATTCTCCATTTAGTTATTCATTTGGCTAGTCACTTTTGAAATTCACTTGCTATGAGCGGTGTTGATTTAGCATGGTGAATCTTTTAATTCAGGATTTTATGTATAGCATGACTTTAAATCGCTGCATATTGTGAAATTAGGGCTAGAAATACGTCCTGTCAGCACATACCATTATCAAATGATGACGTAACTGCATACAAATGATCAGATTTACATGACCAGGCCTATTTTCCATACAGCTGTGTTGATTGGTGTTAATTATGTGACTGTCTTTCAATGCCTTATTGATTGTGTCCCATGCTAATCTTTCCCTGCTGTTGCTTACCACTGATGTCAGTCTAACTGTTCAATAGGTGCTTGGGTTATCCCACTTAACCCTTGTAAATACTGCCTTGATAGTAAGTCTTTCCAGTCACCAGGAACTTTTAGTGCACTTATGGTTTCTAAAAGAGTAGTGGAATTAAAAGTTATTGATTCACCTGCCCTCTGCTCTTGAATGCAGTGTTTAAACCAAGGGTTTATTTAATGCTCTCTCCAGTTACTGATGCCACGGAAGGTATGTCATTATCATTGTAAGAGGTGAATAGGACTTCTTGCATCTTTCTGAATGCAGAGAAGTAGTTGTCAAAAAAATTGGTCTTTTTCTGAATTTTTAAAATAATTTTTGTCTGGAATGACCAGCTATTGAAGTCATTGCTTGGCATTCACTTGTTCTTGTTCCATTTGGGGATGAGTTCCTAATGTCATAAACATCACTATAGATTTTTACTGGTTTTTTGCTTCCATTGTTTGCTTGCATTTCTGCAATGTTAATTTGTATTCATTGCTATCAGTGTCTTTTCCCCATCTGTTATGTACTGTGTGTTTGTTTTACAGGTTTCTGTGCTGCTGCTTTCACTCTCTGTAGCCAGGACTCTTCAACCATAAAAGTTTCCTTTCATGGCTGTAGCACAGTGATTTTTCTTTGTATTTTTGGCATGTAATAAAACATCCCTTAGCAGGTCCCTTTTTATATTTTTGTGTGTGACTATTTCCCCCTGCTCAGTTTTGCTCACGATTGTTTTTAATTTTCAGAAATGGTCTTTCTAAAATATCCAAACAAGTAAATTAGATATTGGTTAAGATTACACATTGTTTTCCAGTTGCAAAAGAAATTAAAGCATTGCCCTTTGCCTGTAGTGAATCAATTTTCTAGTTAAATGGTTTACCTGTATCCAGTAGGAGTCCAATATAACATCAGCTGGAGTTGATTTCACTACTCTCTTGTATTAAGCTGTGGCTAGAATTTGCACTTTCCCAAAGCCACACTGTTAAAAGTGGTCCTGGAACAGATCCTCTGCTAGAATAAAATTTAATGTGACAATATTTTTCATAAGTTCAAGGATATATGCTTGAGGAATACCTCACTTGATGGATTTCTAGCAGACCTCAGCTTTTTTCTCAGTTTGTCATTTGCTAATATTTCAGATTCTGCTTTTCTTCTTGCACAGGTGGTATCCATGGCTTTATCTTCCCACCCTGTTTCTCATAAATAAGTACAGTGTCTTTTAGTGTTTGGTTTTTGGTTTTTTTTAATCATGTGTTTGTCTGTTACTTTCTTAACCTTTAAAAGAATTGAGCTTCCCTTTTGAAAAAGGCTATTCTAATATTTACTGAAATGGAGCCCAGCCACTGCCATTGTAAGCAAGCTTTCAGGGCAACGAATTGTTTGCCCTTTTAAAAGAGAAGCTATTCAAATACCAGCAGTATGGTGAAAGCATTGCTTTCTATTTCTAGCTCTGCACTACACGAATCACGAGTATTTTGGCCATTCGTTTTGACATGGGGAGGCTCTTGTTTGCTGGTCAGACCTCTGCAGCTGGCAGCTCCCAGTCCATATGGCCTTTTGCAAGCCAGTGGTTGCTGCTAGGCTGCTGTGCAGAGAGGGCAAACTTCCTGAGCTGGAGTTGATGCCGCAGTTGGGTTTGGGGCCCACTCTAGAAAGCAGCTGAGGTCAAAAAGCTGATATACTTTCTGTTCTCTCATGCTTTATGAAAGTCTTAAAAGTAAAGTCGTGAGAAATGGCTGTTACTGAGATAACCAGGTAAAGTTTTATTAGTGAAAACAGCATGCACCTGGAAATTAAATTCCCACTAATTGAAGCAAGTGGCTTGTCAATGTGTGCTCTTGTTCTGTCGCCAGAAACGACTCACACGTCTCATCTTGGGGAGGGTTTGTAAGGAGCTGTATGGATAGAGGACAGTTCACATGAGGTAGTCACATCCAAATGCCTGAGAAAAGCACAGTATTATACTGAAATATGTGGGTCTGTCATAAAAGTGTTTTGACAGCTAAGTGTCACGAGTGGAGAGCCTGGAGAATGACTCACTATATGTATTAGGTAGGTTATGGAAGTCCTACTCAGCTCTGATGAGGCTGCACCTCTAATCCTGTGCTCAGTTTTGGCTCCTCACTGCAAGAAGGACATTGAGGTGTGTGTCCAGAGAAGGGCAATGGAGCTGGTGGAGGGGTGGAGCAGAAGTCCTGCAAGGAGAGGCTAGGAGTTCTGGGGTTTCTTAGCCTGGAGAAAAGGAGGCTCAGGGGAAACAGTATAATTCTCTACAACTACCTGAAAGAAGATTGTAGCAAGGTGCGAGTTGTTCTCCCAGGTAACAAGCAATAGGACAAGAGGAAATGGCCTCAAGTTGCACTGGAGAAGGTTTACATTGGATACTAGGAAAAGGCCTTCCCAGAAAGGGTTACCAAGCACTGGAACAGGCTGCCCAGGGAAGTGGTGGAGTCACCATCCCTGGAGGTATTTAAAAGATGTGTAGATGTGGCACTTGGGGACCTGGTTTCGTGGTGGACCTGGCAGTTCTGGTTACTGGTTGGACTTGACGATCTTAAGGGTTTTTTCCAATGTAAACGAATCTATGATTCCATATCTCAAGTTACTGGTTTCCCATCTATAACCACACCGTTCCTGAATTGTTTCTAAGGAGCATCATCCCAGCTGGAATCAAGTCCACAGAGCAGGAATTAGCTTATAGATGTTTTGGGACAAGAACACTGTTTTCATTCAGCATTGTGTGGCTTAGTATGAGGATGCCTACTCCAAACATCCTTTCAGTACAAAGGATTAGTCAAATAAAATGAAGTCTATAAAAAAGGGTTAAGAAATTATTTGTCTGCAGTGACAGAAGAGCAACAACTTCATAAGCTCCTGGTTTAGCCTGCTTAAATAAAGTTACTTGCAAAGAATCTTCTGATATGTTAATTATATTATTCATATTGTTTTTCTGAATTTCAAAACAAAGTGTGACCTGGATTTCAAAGTAAAAGTGCATGAAAGCATGCTGTGCTTATTTTTCATAAATAATCATGTATAAGCCAATTTTATGGCAGAACAGATAAATGAGATGTCAGAATATTTGTTTGTAAATACTTTGCTTCAAGATGTTAGTGCAATTTGGTTCTTAGTTTTAACAAAATCCAGTCTGTCTCTTGGTTTCAGTGCAGGATGAGAGCACAACATGTACTACATACTGCAGTTAAACTCTAAATGGGTATACCACAACTGGAATATATTTTTTTCTACAGTTTTTTCTACAGTTACTGTAGTGTGTTTTTGCTAAAACAGACAAAAATCTTTCTCTAGTGGCCTAAAGGAGTGCTACTTGTCCCCTCATCCCTATCAATCATGAGTGCAGCTCCCTTGCGGAGACACTAACTTGGTAAACATCAACACTTTCAGCTGCAGTGAAGTATCAGAAGGCTTGCTCAAAGGTGGCTGCTTTTTGAACCAAGAAATGCCAGTAGCCTTCCCTCTGAATGTCACAGGGGGTCCCGAGCCTGCCTTGGAGGCTAAAACCAGTGCTTTTCCAGAGATTACTCAAGATGAGCTTTTTCTCTCTTCAGAAGAGAAGGCAAGTTTATACAACTATGTCTGTGTCTCCAGAGGAGAGTGGATGTATGGGTGATGGCCCTTGGTTGACACCATGATTCAGTGTACAGTGAGGTAGGTCAGGCTTGGGGCCAGTGCAGCCTCCCATCCCAGGGAAGGATGGAGGAGTATGGTGCTGTGGCAAGTCCTGCTGTGCCATGGGCCTGTTTCCAGGCTGGGCAGAAATCAACACAAGGCCATAGATGCACCATACACAGGCATTGATACACGACTCGGGCTTTGCTGCACCTGGGTGAGGTATGGAGTATGCTGTGGGGTGAGCTTGGAAGTGCAGGAGAGCCTCTGCCAGTGGGAGTGAGTTTGTACATCCAGTGGGGCTTGGGCTTCTGCTCAGCCTGAGCTTCTGTTATGGGAACTTCTGTCAGGACAACTGGGAAGCCACAGTGAAGTATTTGACTAATAAAAAATGGCCATGAACATCGTATACCGGTAATTTTGCATAATGAAGTTTAACAGCTGGTGGTATGTGATTTTTTTTTAAATAGGATTTACTGAATTCTACTGTGCAGTGTCACGGAATGGTATTATTTTATAGCTCACTTTAGTTGTCTTTCTACCTCTGTCTAACCAGTCCTGGCATTTAGTATGTTACATACACAGTCAATTAAGTTTCAGCGTTAGTCTTCATTCTAGCTAGTGTTAGTTTGAGTTGTATAGGTCTTCCTCCTAAAGCTGCCAAGTGGTAGAGGATATAGCTCCAATGAGAGAAAACAATTTAAACTTTCTCAGTGAACCAGTTTTGAGGAGAGTTTTTCTCAAATGTGGAGTTTCACACTGAAGCAGCATGATTAAAAGCCTATAGGGGAATCAAGCATGGGAATGGTTTTAAAGAAGATCAAGGGACTGAATGCAATTTTTTCTTCAAATGATATAATTAAAGAAACAGCATCCTCATTAGCATAATACACTAAATGATAAAAAGAATTGGACAGATGCCTAATCTTGAAATGCTTCTTAATTTACAAGTATACATTTTAAAAAGAAAGCAATTGAGGTCTGTTCTTTCTAGCTGCCTGCCTGAATCATCGAAACTGCTGCTTACATAACTTCCTGTCTCAAAGAGGGACAAAATACGCAAAAATTAATCATGCATTCCAGGATACCATCCATATAATGTCTGTTGAACATGTATATAGATACTTGAACATCCACAACATTTCACGTGGTCTGAGATTGGATGCCTACCAGACAAAAGTACACATTTGAGAAGATATTCTCAACTGGGGCTGTATGCAGCCCCAAAGCAGTCCAAAAGCAGCGACCGTGAAAATGAAACACTAATATTTTTGTTGATTTCTGACTTTAGTTATCCAGAAGGTGATGACTCTTGAGTTTCTTATGATCACGTGTTGAGCCCCAGAGAAATGTGTTTGAGATTCCCATCAAGTTTTGGTTTTGAGGAGAATTTTTCTGAATTCTTGCAAAAATAACTTTGTGGTTTTAATGAAATTGTGAATCAAATGTGGCAAGGAGAAGGTGGTGTTCATGTTGATGCCTCCATGCCTATATTCAGTTTTGTCCAGTATAAGCTGCAGTGGCACAGTTTCTGTTTCTCTTTTAAATATCACCCTACTTTGGTTCTTTTACCATCACATCTATAGGCTCCAAAAGGCTTTTGAAATTAACCAAAAATCTTGTGAAGTCTCAGAATTATGTTGCCACCTGAAAATGTGGGGAGGCTCATTAGGTTGTGTCTAGAATGCTGAACAAGAGGGAGGGAGGGATTTACTTGCCCTGCACTGTGTGCCCTCCTCTGCATGGAGAGTTGTTTTGCACTACCCAACTCCCATCTCAGGGTCTCCTCTGGGACCCACAGTGCCCTGTACAACATAGTTATTGCTCTGTGTGTGTTTTTTTCCAGTCAAAATTTGTGAAATATGGTGACCACTAGAGTACTTGGGCACATGGGGTCAGTGGTAAGGTATGTTGAGAATGCTAAAACTCGCTGGGCTAGTGATGGGAAACCGTGGGAGCCAGACCTCATTTGGTTGTATTCATGCTGCTCTTGAGAGTGGCACCTGGTGTAGAGAATGGTCCTGCCGACCACACTGGGGTATTGACAGACTGTTTAAAAAGCTGGCCTCAGTTAAGTGACAATCCATTCTTCGGTACTGATAGGGTGTGCATCTCCTGGAAGACTGGAGTAGGAATTACACTTTAAATGAGGGTAATTTTACTGAGGTGGAAATATTTTTTGGTTTTCTAGCTGAAAACAAACCTCCTTTTCTCAAGTCCTAAAGCTTCTCAGATGGAGAGACAGGAATCACCACTTTGTGAAGATGCTGTAGCAGCCAGAGAGCTGAGAGGTAGGCTGCAGTAGGCAGTCTCTACCATAACAATATTCTGCTCCTTTGAAGCTTACATATTTTGGTAAATACAAATCCCAGTTTGATGCTAGATAAGGAAAGATCATCAGATGATGAGTAAATTGACAGGTCACTCCAGAAAGTCAGAAGATCTACTGATAATAGTGGTAACTTTGTTGCAGGCTGGGTTTGTGTTTGGCATTAAGACTGTTAAAAAATAAGGTGGATGATTTAATGCTTCACAGTAAATATTAATATTGCTCAGAGGATGTCATGGCGGGTAACTTGTTCAGTTTTCATCTTAACGTTTGAAGTAATTTGGAGTCAGAGACCTGCCTGTTTGATTTTTCCAATGCCTTAACATATCAAGTTGAACCTGATCCCCTTGTATCCTGCTAGCCTTTCAGATATGCTGAAATAGTACCTGTGAGGCCAGAGAGCTCAGATCTGTAAAAGGCAGCGCTATTGATCTTGCTGTTGCAAGTTCAAAGCAGTATCTGGAAATACATACGGTAGTTCTACAGGATGAGTCAATGGCGTGGTACGTGCTAGGGTGTGCCCTTTTGAGGCAATGCTGTATCTCATTCAGAACCGTAGTTGCCACCAGTGAGTTGCTAACACTAAGATGTGAGCATCCCTACATTTAGCTGGTCTGAATGCTGGCAGCCCTTCAGCCATGCAAAATTCAGTATTGCAGTCTGTAGGACTCTGCAGACTTTCTCAGAGTTTTCTCTGCGTGCATCCCTGTTCTCTGCATACTGTGCCTATGGCTGCTTTGTTGTACATGAGGTGTAGGATGGAGGGTGACCCTTCCTCATAGAGTTCAAAGACTTTAGGATCCAAAGGTGTGATTTGCTGGCACAACATCTGGGTTTCTTTATGTATGAGAAAGATGGAGACAAGGCAACATGAAAGTGTGTTGCTCTGTAGAGTTGGGATCTAGTGAGAGTGCACTCTTTTGGGCCTGTGGATTCAATTCTTCCCCAGATTGCACATTGTTATCTAACCTGTGCTCATGGAAAGCTTATTATAACTTGTGGATGCTATAAGGACCAAGTCTGAAGCAGTCTTCCTTGCTTTCTGTGTTTTGTTTTTTTTTTTCCTAGTAGATTATAATGATATTAATTACAGTCCTACTGATTTTCCTTGCTGGTCTCCTGATATTTCATGATTTTTTTAATGCCTGATTTGCATACATGTTATTTATACATACATGTATAAGCTTTTTCTAATACCTATAGTTAGAGGGGAAAAAGGTTGAAAAAGCAGTGCAACTGTCCTTGAAGTCTGAATTAACACTGCACAAATAAATATGTTGTAATTTAATTTTTAATGATGAAGGTGTGGAGGAGTGACTCATAATTTTTTAATTGCAGAGTTTTTCCAATGCTAAATTTGTTCTACTCTTATTTATTTTACTTACTCTTACAGGTAAATAAACGTAGAGTCAGTTGTTTTTCCTGCTGGAAGTATGTAGGATTGTAGCCTGGCATTTATATTTTTCTAGAATTCACATCATTCCTGTCAGATCTCATCTGTTTACATTTGAGCTGCAGCTACAGATTTGTTTGTGTTGCACTGTTGGAATCTATCACTAGAGTAGGTAGGAGGTTTCCCAAAAACATGAGCTGTGATCTCCCTTTTGCTCTATTAAGGTCAGGGTTTAATTTTTTTTCCCCGCAATGCTTGGTTCTTATTATGTTACTGAATGCTGGGATACAATCCTTCGTATTAGTTTCGACTTTTGAAAAAGAAAAACTTGCCAGAAACTTACAGGAAGCCTTTTGTCCACCCAAATATTACTCAGGGTATGAACAGTTATCACATATAAAGGTGTCTCTGGAGGAGAGATTCAGGCTGGTTCTTGCTCAAGTGAGTTTAACTCTTAAGGAAGGAAGAAGAGGTCATTGCTAACATAATAAACCATTCAAAAAATAAATGTAGGAAGCTTGGAGCCTGTCCTGCATTCTTCTGTCTGTCCCTGATGCTGCTTAAAATTGATTCCTGTAAATTTCAGGGGTTTATTAATTTGACTGACATTAAAATGCTGTTTCTATGGAGTCAAAAGCAAGCTTTGCATGCTGGTTCCATGAAAATCAGAATAAAGTAAATAATTGTTCCACTTTTGAATATGAGAAGATCAAGAATATATCAAAAGTCTTTATTTAAAAACAAAGGGAAAAAAGTACAATCTTCCTCCTAAATGCTCATGAAGAATACATTTGTTAGATATTTGTCCCTTAGGGATTTTCTGAAGAGAGGAGGTCTGAATTTAGGTTTATAGCTGGCTTTAGAATGTGTATTTTTCTCAGTTTTCACTCATAAAGGTAATATAAATATTTAATATATTTAGGGGTTTATGCTACTTCTAGGTTAGACTAAAACATACAAAATTGTGAACCTGCCACAGTTTTTAGAGAAACCCACATCATTCTATTTTTGCAGTGAATACATGTTCCACTCTTAGTAAATTTCAAAGACTACTTCGCTAAAATTCCCTGGGCAATTGGCTTGGCATCTGCTAATTTAATTCCCATGTAGTACTGTAATAGGATATAAATTAGAACTCTGGGGACAACTGATAATGTTCAGTGAGGATGAAACTTTAAAGGATGTGAAAAGGATTGCTTTGCTTACACTGCAAGTGGTGAAGAGGTAGAAGAAAGTTTAGATGAGTAGATGAAGGAGCTTGAGCTCTCTTCCCATGCCAAACTTGACCCCAAATGGGAAGAATTTATTTGCACAAAATGCTTGTTTCCCCTGTGTCATATAAATGCTTGAGAATAAACTTGCTGTGACAGTGAGAGAAAATAGGTGTTGACTCTCACCACCTTCTGTACCCTGAAGGTCAGCAACCAGATTTTTCTTTCCTAGGTCTCCCTTCTGGTCTCCCTCAATTAATACATTTCGTTACCTTCTGCTATAAATTCCTGGCTTACTCCCTTACTCAGCGCAGTTTTCTTTTTAGCTCCTGGATGGGACTGACCTGGTTTTACCACCTTTCACAGTTGCAGTTACCTCTGCTAGGTCAGCTCTTTCCAAGACTGTCTGCCTGGTGTCCTGCCATGCCACTCTGCATCTTATTGCATCTCTGTTTTCTCTCTGTGAATGTCTCATCGATACTCCAAACATGTAACTAAAATAGATATTCTCCTTTTTTTCCCTGCACGTTTCTCCCTGCAGAGAGTACAGTTGACTACTCGCTGCCCAGTCCCACAGCAGGGAGTTGCATACACATCATTCTATTTAAAATCCTGTCACTTTTCCTGGAACACCCCTTAGATATTCAGTGCCCCACTTCTGATGCAAGTGCTTTCCCATCACAGCTGTGTACACCACTCTCCTGGCTGACCTTCCCTGCTGCGCCATCTTCTGTGATGACCTCCTCTGCTGCCTCTCATCCGTGGCCAAGAGTGTAGAAAGTTCTTATCCCCAGCCCTGAATACCCTTCACATCTTTACCTGATCCTTGGCCAGTTCGATGCCTCACTCATGAACCACTTGTCGGTGCCTCTAACAGTGTCATTATGTTTATTACATTTCACTGATTGTATCTCCAGAGACTGTGAACTGGTGAAGCTGAATGGGATGCTGGTAAGAATAGTTTTGTTGTAATGTAACGTGCTGTAATGTGTTCTGTGCTTGGTCGGTGGTGGTGGTGGGTCAGTTCTAATCTTGTGAGGTTTTTTAGTGTTTTTTCTTCTAATTATGAAGACAATCTGTAGCAAGAAAGTTAAAATTTTACTTTTCTGCCCTCTGACACAAGCCTTTCCTGGAAATGAAGAATCTCTTCTCAAAGATGGGACAATTAATAAAGTGAACTCAGTGGATTGACTTCAGTGGTTTGGACTTTCATGATTGAGTAGGTCACAACAGAATATTGATCATGAATAAGCAAGAAAACTACGTGGGGCTTGAATGTCTCCTCTCACTTTGAGGCAGCTCCAGCAACTCTACCACAATGTAACACCTGAGTGCTCACACACAGAGGATCTTTTGAGTTGGAAGGGACCTACAAGGACCATCGAGTCCAGCTCTTAAGTGTATGGCCAGTTATGGACACTCAATTTGCTGGGGCAGGGTCTTTTATTCGACCCTTTGAAACTGTCTGTTTTAATATGTGCTGGATGAAGAGGGGTTTTAAATTGCAATATAATAATGCAGAATGACACTTCTCTGAGAAGTGAGGCTTGTCAAGAGCCTTATTGGCTTCACTAGCCATTTGGATGAATCAGACCACAGATCTGGTTCTGGCAGGGTCTGATGGCTCTTGCTCAGCTTTCATGTTTCAAGTAGGTTGCTGGGAGTCCAACAGCTATCCTTCCCTTCTAAATCCTCTGAAAGGTGTTTTCATGGCTGTCATGTCTCCATCAGATCATCCTGTCCTCATCAGTGAGAACAGAAATTCTTCTTGGCTCTTGCAGGCACTGCTTCAGAGTCCTTTTGTGTCCTGTGTGTGGGAGTTGTCCCTGCCCATGGCAGGGGCAGTTGGGCCTAGATGATCTTTAAGTTCCATTCCAACCCCGTAACATTCTGAGATTTCTTTTTCCTCTCTCTTTTTTTTTTCCTTTTTATTTTTTCTATTTCTTCTGCTTTTTCTTATTGCCTTCAAAAGGCAGTGTGACTTGACTGGGAATACAGTTTTCACATGCTTACAAGTTTTAAGATTTCAGTGGATTGAGACCATTGGTTCTTCACTGGTTTATTATATTGAGAACACAGTCTGTGTCCTCAGGACCTAGGTTTTTTTATAAAACCCTCCAGTTTGTGTTTCACAATACACCACATTTTATTTCATTTTGTAAATGTTATTAAAGGAGTTTGGATTTTGCCTTAAATTGCTAGCTTATTGTACTGCAAGCTGCATTGAAATAAAGGGTGCTGCTGCTCTAAAGATCCAGCTGGCTTAGGCCATGTTCTTGGGGTAGAGGTTTTTTTACCAGCTGGGATGACAAAAACTGTCATCACCACTTGATCCAAGGGAAGAATTAATTGCACTAATTCTGGAAAAATGCACCTGTAAATCATTGGTAGGACAATATCCTGAGGAAAGTTCTGCAGTACCTAGTGGAATTCATACTCCTGGAATCTGATTTATTAGGTGTAAAGATCTGCCAGAGCTGGAGCTTCCCTTTGCAGAATGTCTGGTTGTTTACACATCATTTGAGAGGATCACCAGCAGGATCCATCACTGAGCACCTTCTCAAGCTCACTAGTCACCCTTCTGAGCTGATATGTCACCTTTACTCTGGGAGAGTGACTACACCTGTATGAGATAGACCAATGCAGAGGTTTCTCTTTGCCTTTAATTGCCTAAAACTGTAACTCTTCTATTTGTGGTGAAGTTGGGCCTTGATGATTAGTCTACAAGCCCTCTTGCAGGCACCATTTCCTTTATCCAACTCCACAGCCCATAAGGGAACAGCCTGTCTTTCTTGTGAGGGCAAATAACTGTAGGCACTTCATCAAAGTAAGGTGGAAGAGTCTATGCCACTTCATGTTGTTGGTGTAATAAAAGAATATGTGCTCTATTAAATATCTTTAGAGAACAGAAGAGGTCTTTATTTTTCTGCTGAGAAGTTGGCTTCCCACTGATCTAGTGAATCTCAGCCATCCCTGCTGCTTATTAACTTTTATACTCTAAGAGTGCTTTCTTCAGTGAGGCCAGAGAAAATTGCTTGGGATATGGAGAGGAGGGAATATGAAAACATTTCTGGTTAATACAATATATAATCCTCTTATTTGATATCAGTGATAAGCGGATCCTTGATCTGTGTGTACTATGGTCCTTTTTGTAGTCAGGATATTCTGTTAGCACAATGACTAATGCCTCCCTTCCCAACTACATGAATGCTTCTTATTTACACAGCTTAAACCCTTTATTCTTGCTACTAACTGATCATTTAGCAGACTGGCTGCTGGCACGGCTGGGCACTGCAGATTGAAGGAGACTGCTCTCAGTGACACACATCATTACACAGGCTCTGGCCCTGGCTGCTGGGAATCATGTAGGAATAACATTAAAAATATCTGGCTCACTTAAGGCTGAAAAACATAGAACTGAACCACTTGCACTGGTTAACCGTTACTGTTCAGAGTGTCTTTGGGCATCTTAAGCCACAGTAGATGTAGTGAGTAAAATGAAATCTATTAGCAAAGTTGAAGGTCTTTCATAGCTAAATGTTCAAGAGAATCCTTGGCAGCTTCAGCTGTGTCTTAGGATGGTACTTACCGCTTGTTTTCATACATAATTTAAGGAAACAATCAGTACAGGATGACTGCAAGCATGATTTAAAGTTAAGTGGAAATACAGAAGAGAAGGTACGAAACTGAGGTTAGAGAAAACAGACTAAGCAGAATAGTTAGGTGAAAAGTCTGGAAGAATTCTAAGGGGTTGGTGGACAGAAATAAAACTTGGAGGGATGATGAGGAACTAAACTTCAGGAACTCAACAAAAGCTTTCAAAGAAGGTGAAATGGTCTGCAGTATGTTGGAAACAGATACTGCTCAACACGGGCTTTATCTCAATGGTGCATGTTGTAGACTTAGAAGAGGAGAGCTGGAAGGGATCCTGAAACATCAACTTTACATGTGCACACTCTGAAATGTTGCTGACCCATTTCCACATGCACTGATGAGAATGCATGGCTCTCATTAATTGCGTGGGTATTTTTTTAGACTGGCTCTGTTCAGGCATCTGGAAATATTTAATTCATATCAAGCATGACTGGAGGTTGAATCCAGGTACTAGAACAGACCCCTCAGTAAAAGTAACTTGAAAAGTAGCCGTGTATGTGCATCAGATACCAGGATTAGAATGGGGAAACTAATCCTTCAGGAGAAAGTCTGTCTGTGGCACTGGGAATAATTTAATCTGCAAGAGCAATAGAATTGAAATTGTTTTTGTTGAAAGACATTTTGGCTTTTAGCATGCGCAGAATTGGCAATGGAAGGTATCTAGAGGAGGAAAGGGCATTAGTAACTAGAACCTCTTACTCAGAGTTTTAGTAGTTTTGGTTCTCACCAGAGATCTGGGACTGGTGTGATTTATGATCTTTTGCCAGGTTGATGGACATCCCCATGCTTCTGTCTCCCTACTTGCCCATGTTTGAATTATTGCTCCTTAAATTTGAATTATTGGTCCTGGAGCTAGAACAAAGTGTCTCATACTTGTAAATATAAGAATTCTTATGCAGAGTTAAGAGTATTTAGAGGGCTTTTTTTGTATACAGCACATATTATGTCCAAATAAGAGTATCAGGAAAAGTAAGGGTAGGAAGAAGCTGTTTCTGAACTATCTGGTACGCTTCCACTGTGTTCAATCAATTTTAGAGAATTTTCTTATGAGCACTGGGAGCTCCACACTTCTAATACAGAAGCAATGGGACAGTCTGTACACCAAAAATTAGTAGAATCTTAAAAATTGACATTTTTATGGGTTTCAAGACCACAGAATTATACTAGTGATCACAAAACTAGCAGAACTACTGAGGCTTGGCTTCTACTGGATTTGTCTCTCATGATTAGTTCACTTTTTAACTGAGTTGTACTAAGCCCTTATGTATCAGAGACATGGGAAAGTCCTTAGTGATGCTGGAATTGCTGTGGAAACACCAGTCACAGCAGCACCTCATTAGGCAATAGACTGTCACCATGGGAGAGAAACCTTGATGAAGAGATTAATTCCTTGGTTTATCATAAAATACTTATGCCAGTTGCAGCTTTCTCATCATTAAGGAAAAACTTTCCCATGAAGACTTTCTGTTGTCATGTGAAATTAAAGCTACTTTACAGGCTGTTCTCAGCTCTACTCACTGATCGCTCTCTGATCACCTTTCACAAAACTTGTGGGAGTTCAACACTTCCATCCCAGTTGCTTGAAACTGGCCAGGAAGTTCAAAGGAAGATGAGTCCTGCATATAAAGTGTAGTAATTTAGGATGCACCTGGAGGGCCATAAAGTAAACCCTTACATGTAACAGCTCATTCAGTCTGTAATGGCTGGATCTGAGGCCATACAGTCATAGATGAGGGAGTGGTTTTTCCTTGTATACTCTCTACATTACTCTTACATCATCCTATGAAGTATTCATTCATCCTGCTATTTGGTGTAGGATGAGAGGCCAGGTGGGCTTCAGCTCTGACTTGAGAGGGCAACTGCTGCAAAATACCTTCACATTCCTTTATAGAAAGATGATTATAGCATGAAACACCCTGGTGATGAGCATCTTAATACAGTAAAAAGCAGGCAGTAAGCTAGTCCTAGTTGGCAGGTTCCTCAGAAAAGCCAGGGATGAGTGTGTATGGAGCAACCAAGGAGCACTTCTGCACCTCACAATGGCTGAAAACATCTTTGACAATTTTTCAGCTCAAGAAGGATTTCTGTCTCTAGGGTTTCAACATAGTAGACCATACAAACACCAAAAGCAAATAAAAAAAAATTCCAAGCCCCAAAAACCTGTTCTACAATTGAATGCTAAAGTACACTATGAATAATCAGAACTTCTGTACCAGACAGTTTCTATTCTCTAATGGGAATTACGTGTACTGATGTCAGAGGAAACCTGATTCTGATGTTGATCTTAGCTTGCTGCTTGCACAGTCTGTGCTACACAGTAACTGTATGTGAATCCTTTCAATTTAGACAGGATAGTTAAATATACAAGTCTATTGAGCTAAAATATGCTTGTCTCTGCAGCAAATCAGTGATGATGTTTTTCCAGAAGCTGTGAATTAAAAAAAACCCCAAACCAGAAAAAGCCCCTTTAAACTGTAGAATTTCATATTTTTGTGTAATGGTTTAGCCCCAAGTCAGTCCCTGATGCATTCCCCACCAGCAGGATGGGGGAGAGAATTTAAAGAGTAAAAATGAGAAAACCCTCATTGTTGATATAGATATATAAACTCTTATTGTTGATATCTCTCTTGAGATAAAGGCAGCTTAGTAGGGAAAGCAAGAGCTGTTCAAGCAAGCAAAGAAAAACAAGAAATTAAGTTACCACTTTCCATGAGCAGGCTGGTGTTCAGCCATTTCCAGGAGATCAGGGCTCCATCCCATTTAATGGTAGCTTTGGAAGACGAATGCCATCACTTCAAATGTTGTCTCCCCCTCCCTTTCTCCTTCTTCCCCCAGCTTTATATTTTGAGCATGACACCACAACATGTTCTGGGATATCCCTTTGGTCAGCTGGGGTCAGCTGTCCCGGCCATGTCTGCTCCCAACTCCATGTGCACGCCCAGCCCACTTGCTGGTGGCGCAGTGTGAGAGGCAGAAAAGGCCTTGGCTTTGTGTAAGCCCTGTTCAGCAGTAATTAAAATATCCCTAAACTATCAACACTTTATTTTTTCCAGGACAAATCCAAAACATAGTCCTCTGGGAAGAAACTAACTCTATTCTAGCTACAACCACCACATCATGACACACAAGCTCTTTGTAGATAAAGAAAACATTTTAGTTTTTTATTTCTAGTGCTGTTGCATCTGCTCTTGGGAGTTGCTTGCGCTCGTGCTGTTCTTCTTGTGTCCTATTTCAGACCTAAATGGTTCATGGGAATATCCCTTTTGGGTTACTACAAGGTTCGTATGGGGTTTTTTTGGCTGTTGCTGGCTTGACTGATGAGGATGCTGGTATCTGTCACTAGTTTATTTCCTAGAGGGAAACTAACTCAGTGGTCTTTGTGCAAGACTTATGTAATGACAGCTCAGGTGGAAGAGTGTCCTCGTAAAACTATTCTGGCAAATAAGCTGTATGTATATTGTTTCCTGTGAGGAGATTCCCAGTTAGTTTTCAAAAGTATTTATTCCTGGTAGAATAAAAAGCTTAAGACAGTTTTTTCACTTGGGGTGCTGATGAGGAAGTTCAAACATCCAAGGCGGGTGAAAAGCTGTGAAAGTAGTCAGCAACCAACTACCAGTAAAAGGATAAAGAGATATTTAAGGACTCTTGGCAAATAAGTAGTTCATTTAACAGCTTTGCAGGTTAAAAATGGGACACTAAATTGTATTAATCATATACTTTAAAAACTGGACTCCGGTTCACTTTTATTTCAACAAACGTAGATGTTAAATCTCAGATGAATATTATGTAGCAGGGAGGCATATTGTGTTTGCTTTTTGGTGTGTGTGGTTTTTTTAACCAGAAATAGCTCTAAATGACTTAAATTCAGTTTTAAAAGAAGCCCATCTGTTACTGTTCTTGTTTTCTTACCCATCATTTAAACGGTAAACATCAAACTGTAAATACTTTAACTGTGTTCTCCCTTTTGACAAAGAAAACGTGATAACTGTTCACCCTACTGTGAAAGTAGTGCAAAACACACACAAGGCAGGTCTGAAATAATCAGCTGCTTGATGCAAAGTACTTATTTTAATCCACTGCCAAAAAATTCTCCACTTAGCTTCTGGTCACAGTTGCCTGCTTTTCAAACTTATTTCTCCATTAATTTGAAAGGAGGTAACCCTAGCTGATAGGAATGTTTTAAAAAGGAACAGCTTACACACCGTGAATTTTTCAAACACACTTTTTATTTTAATGGTCCACATATACTTTGTTTAATGAGTTTGAAAAGCTTTAAACCACCATGGGTGCTCTAGTGCTCTAGTACTACTGCTGAAGCACTGTCATGCAACATTGGTTCTTATCTAACAAGACAACATAATCAGAAAAATGTGCAGTAATTTTTATAACAATAATGGTTTCCTTCATGGAAAACAGCAAATAAATGTGCCTGAAGACTGTTCCTGGGCACAAACTGTTTAAAGCTATCCCTTGCTGTTGCTTTTTTTTCCATTAAATTTAAGTTTCCCTTTGTATCTCTGATGTCACTTTCAGGTTTTATCTTCCTGAACCTAAGGTTTTCCTTTTTCAGCCCTATCTCAAAAGCCATTTATTTTAGGTTCTTGAGTTTTCCTACCATGACAAACATACTATTTCTCTTCTGATTTTCTGGAGTAGTCAAGAGAAATAAAGGGGGATTAAAAAAAAATAGGTTTTCTCTGAGCAACTCTAGTATTATGTTTGTCTCAGGTTTGTCTCTATTAGCAAAGAGCACTGCCAGGTCCCAAGAAGAGCCTGTCTGCTGGCCCTGGGGGACTGTTGGAGCAATTCCTGGCCTGAATTTGACCCCTGCCAGGCAGCTTTCTCCCAGTGGGTTCTCAGGCCTGTTTTCAGGAGTTAGAGGGTCAGGACATGTCCCCATCAGGCAGTCTGCATGCAGTAACCCATATCAGTCCTATCTTGGAAGGTGACCTCATCCCTGGGAAGCTAATTGGGAATGATTAATTTAATGGGATGGTTATAGCCAATGAGATTTCCTCAATCGACCTGAGGTGGCAGTGCTGGCAGAGGGTGCGCAAGGCAGCAGCTCTCCTGTAGTGGCAGTGTTGGATCCTACATCTGTATGTGTCCCTCCAGTAGGTCGATGTAGTGGTGACATGAGAGGTGAAGGGCTCTGTGGTGGCGTGGCTCCTGTCTGCCCCACTGCCAACACTGTGCTAGCGGCCCTTCATCCCCTTGCTCTCAGGAATGTCCCTCACCTCATGCTGGACACATGAGCATGGTTCAGTGGGTGAAGTTATGTACCCCCCAGAACAGCTCTGCAGTGGTTACAAGGGAGCAAACAAGGGAATTGGAACACGTGTCAGAATGTTTTCAGGCTCAAGAGATTAATAAAATGACTCAAAGTGAGGTTGCTGTTGGTTTGTGATTTACTTTTCCTCTTTTTTTTTTCTAGACACTGAGTTTTTCATTTGTGTCTCAGATAATTCTTCTCCTTCCTTTTCTCATGACATCACTTTCTTCCCATGCCTGTTCCCTCCTTCTGTTGTGTTCCCACATCCCTGGCTGCCTGCCCTGCTCATGAATTCTGCTTTATCGCATAGTTTCACTTGCCTGTGACCCAGTCCTCGTCTTCTGTGGTCTGTCCTCTCTCTGATGCACACCTTGGCGTGCCCTCACCACCCTTGCTCCCCACCAGCGAAACCACAGTGGTGATGCTCGTGGCTCTCTCCCTTCTTTACTTCCCTCCATCCCTTTTTTCCCACCTTTTTTCTCACATTGAGTAGGCTTGTCTCCCTTCCCAGACTGCCACCTCCAGCAAAGCTCAGGGTGTCCTTGCCTATCTCAACCCTTTTCAAGCTGTGGAGTTTCTCAGGGTTGTCCCATCATATCACCAGCCAAAGATCTGGGTTCCTGGATATTGATACTGCACAGACTAGAAGAGGCACTGGCTAATCTTTTCCTGCTCAAGCAGCTTTAAAAAGCAGGATTTTTAATCCTTCTTTTTCCTCAGTGCAGGTACAGTCAGGTGAGACTGTTTTCCAATTTTAGAAAAAAATTAGAGTTTGGTGCCTTATAGAGAAGGAGCAGGAAACAAAGGGTTATTAAATGGTGGCAGCTGGGTAAAACTCTCGCATTTAACTGTTCTGTATTTTTGCAGCTGAGTTGCATAAGTGCCAGGTGACACCTCTGCTTGTCTCTTTGTGGGCTGGTACGAGCACTAGGGAGAACTGTGTGAGGCTGCTCATGGGGGAGAAATGAGGTGGCTGCCCAGATACTTCAGATCGGTGCTTTGGCAGTATTTTCTGAGCCATAGTTACTGGATTTTCCTGCTGGCGCAGGGGGATCTGTGAGCTGCAGCTTCCTGGCAGGATTCTGGGAACAGCACCAAACCCCCGACAGGCAGCGAGCAGGTTTTGTGCTCTGAGTCAGAAGCAGGCTGAGAAGATGCAGCCTTCAAAGCACGTATCCAAGATGGGGAAGGGGATCTGTGCGAGCAGGATGTTTCCAGTGTGAGGCTCAGAGCTTGGGGGGACCCTCTTCTGCCAACACTCTCGGTGAGTCTGCGGGTCAGCTGCTAGTTTTGGTGCAATCACAGGAGAAGGGAGATTGCTGCCTTTCACCACTGCTACCGTGAGCCAGCTCATCCTTCTAGCTATTTCTGTCTATGCTTATCTATAGCATCATCCCCCTTGTGCCTGTGTACCTGCCAAGCATTCAAAACAGGCACTGCTGTGGCAGCCTCCTTCTTTCTCTCCAGCCTGGAGGATAAATGACTGGATTGCTATTTCTTTTAATCGTTTCTCTGCATCAAGAATTTATGGTGGGAAAGCTAAGCTGGAGAAGTGCTTTCAGGAGTGGGTGGCCAGGTTGGCAGATCCCTGCTTCTCCTTTAGCCACTAGAGAGGTCCTGCAGCCTGGCCCTTGCTAAGCTCACTCGCTGCCCTGGGCATCTCTTTGAAAGCGATGGTTTCCCGGAGTGAGATGTGGTCTTGGGTAAAAACAGACCAAGTTTGGATGCAAGAGAGAAGACCTGGATCTGACTTGCCCACAAGGGGACCCAGAACAGAAAGCTGAATGCCTGGGTGAGTTCACAGCAGCCGGCTTGTCCAGTGCAGAACACTGTACTCTTTATTATAGGCTGAGTTAGCCAATGTAAAAATACCAGGATCAGAAATCCTAATATTTCTACAATATTTATATTCTAAGTGCTGTCTAAATGTATATATATATATATATATTTGGGCTGTGAAGTAGACTGCTCTCTGTGTTTAGTACATCTCTCTGTGGTTTGTGACTTTACTTCCAGCTGAGAATTTCAGTGTTTGCATCTGGAGTTGCACAGATACATGCAGGTGTGCAAAATATACATCCTGCTTTAGTGTCTTTGCAACAGCAGTGGTTTAAGTCAGTACAATTCACTCCAGTCCAACTCAGATTGGAAAACTGTCATTAAAGTATGTCTTCTGCCACCTCAGAGGTGACTTCAGAGACACTAAAGCATAGATAATAGGTATATTTGTAATATACTGCTTCTGATCTTTAGAATAGAAGGTGTACACATAATGGAATACAGTTTCAATGCACCTTCCTGAAGCTGATTTATTGGAGAGGTGCGAAAAGAGATTGAATAATCAGAATTTTCTTCTTTTAAATAATCAGGTTTTAAACACAGAATTTCAGTGTGAGGCTGTCAGGGCTTCCCAGATACTTACTTCTATAGTTACACTGACTGAAACTGTCATTGTAACATTTGAAATGAGACATGGGTTCAGACATCCTACATCTGTATTTCTTGTCAAAAATTTCTTGTCAATTTCTTGTCATCTGTATTTTTTGTCAAATCTGTAATTAAATATGAATTCTTACGGCAATATGTACAGTGGAAGTTGTTTTGATAGGCAAGAAACATTGCGGTATGGAGTATCTAAATATCTAAATTAATATGTTTCTTATAGTGCTTGTAAAATATCTCTGTGCTGTAGGCAACCACTGATTTGCAAAATGAAACTTAAAAAAAAAAGTTTTTAGCACTTCCACAGCAGTATGAATATATTTGTAGGTGGTTACAAGTGATGGAGCATTTGGGCTGAGATGTCCTGTGCAAGGCTAAGAGTTGGACTCGATGATCCTTGTGGGTCCCTTCCAGCTCCACATATTCTATGATTCTCTGTGATTCTGCTGGCTGTGGTCTGGATGATACTTCCGGACAGAGGCATTTGGTCAGCATTTTGGCTTAGTTTCTCACTGGCTTATGAAGTTAAACCTGGCAGGTCCAAGGAAGAATTGTTTTGCCCTGATTGTTGAAAATTATCCACCTTTACTTGTATAAGTCAGGCAGGTTTCAATATATATTTATAATAATGCGTTTTCAAATCCATAGGTAAAAAAGTCCTATTTTTTTCTCAATCCATAAATACATGTAACTAATGCTTGCACAGCCCTTGTTATGGGTTGGTGTGAAAACCCTTCACAGATGGGGTTTCTGCCACTGCACCGTGGCAGGCATTCAGGAATGACAGCACAGGAGGTGGGAGTGATTTTGTCTCATTTTTACCATCTAAAGTTAAACTGGTCATTCAGGCTCACCACCACAGGGCGAGGTGCACAGTTCATCACACTCCGGAGCAGCTTTCTTCTCTTTGGGTAATGCAGTTAAATAGCTTAATCCTTCTGCTCAGTCCCAGGTCCTTGTCACCTGGATCTGATAGGCTGGGTTTCTGTGCTTCCAACGCTTCTCTTTTGGAGACAACTAATTATTTTCCCATGAGAAAGAACTCATTTTAGCTTTGGGGACAGTTTTCTGAGCGGGCTGACACAGGAGGAGTTAAGGGTAACACTACAGCAGGTCTGGCTCCCCACATCATAAGTGCTCTCCAGTGCTGTCCCAGTAGCAAGGTTACCAAAAGCACCCACATGCCCATGCCTTGCTCCAAAACGTGCAATACACACTTCATGCAGCTAAGTGCTGCTCTGGTGAGCTGCAACGCAGACCTCACTGGGTAGCAGGCAATATTGAATGGAGAAAATAATCAATTGTCATGTGGCATGTTGACACGTGGGCAAAGAGCTTAGTGTATGGATGTGACTGTGTGGGTGCTTTGGGAACAAGAGACCTGTCCAAGGTGTGGGTGTCTCTGGCAGGATAGATGCTGTCCTGTTGGCCAGGGAAGTGCTCACCTGCTGAGCTGGCCTAGATGCATTTCGGGCAGCTGACAGATGGAGCAGGTCTCACCTGACATGACTTGCACGAGGTCACTCAGCAGGTGGGTACTAAAGCAGGATACAAAAACCAGGCCCACGTGCTCCTCCGTAGGACACACCAGAGCAACCAAACAACCCGGGTTAAATGCTGCTGCCTTCCTGCCCCGCATGAAGTGGGTCTGGGTGGGGAGTGCTTAGTAACGCTTCTACACAGGGACGTGAAAGCAGCCATGCCTGCAGGGTGACAGGAAAAAAATACAGGAAAAATGGTTCTTTTCCTAGATTTTGCAAAACATCGTAACTAAGGTCCTGTTGTGTAGCAAAGGCAGTGGGTGCCTGGCACTGTGAGAGTGGTCATGGTGCCCTTAACCCATCCTTTACAAGCCACTAAACCACACAACATTTGTGAACGCTGCTGCAGTGTGCTCCTTCGCGTTCCAGTTCCTATGGAAACATGCTGTAGAGAATGTCTAAAATAAGTACAGTGCTTTGAAACTATTATTATTTTGATCTTTCCTTTCCCCCAAAAATCTCCTCTGTCACTTTTCTGGCTGAATTTTTAATACATTATAAAGATTGTTGTCATTACCTCGAACAGCATGCTACCCTGCTTACCCATGTGTCTGCTTCCTGGGATCTGATGGATCCCAGGTTCTGATACTGAGATCACTGCTCCCTTCCCCCATGCCTCTCTGCTCAGCGGGGTGGCAGATTGTTGGTGCAAGTGTTGAACATATTTTTATATCAATCAACAAGCTTATTTCCAGCTCCTTTTAGGATCCAGGATATAGTGTTGGCTGGGAGAGAGTGCTGGAGGTCACCTAGTCCAGCTCCTCATCAAAGCAGAGCCCTCTACATTGCTGATGCAGGAGATGGTTGTGAGCCAGAGGGAGACATCCAGCAGGTCCCCTCTTCCCCGTGGGAGGGTCAGTGCTGGAGCAGGCTGTGGGCTGTTTGGGACAGCTCTTGCAAAGGAAATTACTTGTTCTCCCCGAAAGGGTGCTCATGCTGGTAACTGAAAACAGGGCTGTGTATTTAAAGTGCTGTTCCCCAGTGCTCCTGTAAAGCTTGTAAAGCTTTCAGCTCCCTTAGAGCAGCAGTCTCCCTGACCTTAGTAATGTTGAAGATTTTCAAACAGCCACGTCCCATTTTCAAAAACCACTTTTGACAAGCGAGCTTTAGGAGAGCTAGGACTAAATCCTATAAAGGGCTAAAAATCCTGATTTAAAGCTAGGTGTGCTAATTTTTGCTCATTTTCAGGCTTCTGACCTTTGGCAGTACTATGCCTCAGAACCCAGTCCTAGATACCAGGAGAAGAGCTGGAGGAGCATGTTTGGCATCCAAGGGGGAAGCAGGCACTTAAATTCAGAAAAGCGATTCAGGAATTTTTGGGCAGTGCCAAAACCTTTTGACACCCTTATATGCTGGATAGATATATCCCTCAGTACCTGCATTCCCAGAGCATCTTCTGGGGATCTACCCACCTTTTGTTTCTGTACAGCCCTGCCTGATCCCAAGAGTGAAGGTGACAACAGAAGCAGGAGGTAACAATAAAAGGGAGTTGGCACTGGAGCAGTATTTTTTATGACTAGACAAGATAAACTGTAAAAAGTTATGATGATATGGGTTTAGCTAACATTATGCTTTAACATTAAACTCTTAGCCATTTGAGAAGTGTTGGCATCTGTTTGAATCCTATTCCAAATCACCAGGCCAAATTTTGCTCATAGGGTTCCCTTCCTGCCAGTGAGCAGCTGCTGTGTAATTATACATCCTGATTTATGTTGCTCAATGCTTAGTCTTTGCATGGTGTTTTATGTGTTTGTGGTAACTGTAGTGGCAACCAGATCTGTTTTATTTTGGTGCAACACTGAAGGCCAGTAGAAGAAATATGAGTCTAATCTTAATGGACAGAATAAAACTTCATAGACTGTTTTCAGGGTCACTATCATTTTGGATTGAAACCACTCATAAACCGAGCAGACAAATAGAAATGAAAATGCTAATCCAAAAAAAAAAAAAAAAAAGCTGTGAAGCTTGACATTTGCATTGTATATCTGCAGAGATCGCTCCTTACTTGAGTGACAAGCATTGGGTCCAGCACTGAATACCAAGAGAGATGAGAATCGTGAACTATGGAACAGCAACAGATTGTAAAGAGAAATTGCTCTGTTTTAACGTCAATAGGCAAGGCTGAGATTCTTTTTTCGTGAGGGCTCTGTTTGAACTGCTTTGGAGCTAGGCCACTGTAGATGTAACCTTTCTAACCCACTTGATAAGTTCAAGTGTATGCACAGTATGTAGGTCATTCACATTTATTCTGAGCAGCCCAGAAAAGAATGCAGTAAGACTTCAAAATATCTTGCATTTCAGCCCTTTAATTGTAGTGGATTTCTCTCTCCCACTCTCTTAATCTATGCATTTGATGCTGGAAAAAAGAACCCGAACAAGGTATCACCTAATGTGCATGGATAGCTGAGAAATGAAATGCTAAATAAACAGCTACACTCATGAGAGAGTAAGAGGCAGTTAGAGATGCCCTGCAGGTATGAGGGACAGAATCTACGAAACAGGGAATTACCTACACCTTTACTAAATCATCGCAAATTTGTTTAGCAGTCGTGAGAGTTTTGGAATTATCTTCCATTTGAGAAGGGCAATATTGCAATGATTTAAAAGAATTATTCTGGCATATGTCATTAGATAATATTAAATCCTAACCGCCGTAAAGTAATTCTTAAACTCTCTTAAGAGAAAAATCGTAAGTTACCTTGAAGGTAATGGACTCATGAGGAATGTACGTGTGGTTCAATAAAGGAAAATCACAGAATATAAAAGTAACTTTTAAAGGTGACGTTATTAATTTTGACCTTGTATTGATATAGTTTGTAGAAACATAAAATGGTTTGTGTTGGAAGGAACCTTAAAGGTCAGCTAGTTCCAACTCCCCTGCCACAGGCAGGAATACCTTCTACCATCACTTCCTAGTCTTGCCTACCACACTAAATAAATTTTCTTGGGCCCAAGTGATATCAGACATACTGAATGTGACATCAGTGGTAATGATGAATGGTCATACTTTAAATTGGGATGTGGTGTCCATTGGATTCCCACAGGAATTCGCATTAAGTCTGGTTTGTGAATACAAAAATCAATTGAATTTGAAGGTAGTGCTGGACTGGTAGGCATTGCAAGCTCTGCTGAGAACAGTGAGAAATTTACAGCTGAGGAACTAGAAAGACTAGATTTTCTATCTGTAAGGCTCAAATAATACAAATGCAAACACACAGATCTGTGAAAATTATCTGAAAATATGTAAACAGTAGTGCTAGGAAGGAGAAGATGTTTGAGTTGTCAGCAGTATCTCTTAATGCTGGATAAGGATTAAGTCCTTGACCGTGTCAGACTGAGCATGACACCAGCAAGTGGCACTGTTCATTCAAGACCCTCGGCAAGGGAGCAGCCAAAAACCTTGCTTTTCTTCTGGCACAAGTGCCCCTAGAGCCCTGCTGGCACTGAAGGCTCAGTGAAGGGCAGTGGCTGGCTTCTCACCGCAGTGAACTGCCACACGCATCTCCACACGCAATGACTCGCCTTGTTCTGCATTTAACACCCACCCCAGTGTTCAGTCTTAGCTCCTGCTGGTGGAAAATGGAGCTAGAAATGGAATTAAGCATAAGCAAAGAGGGTGGGCAGCCATGGTATGTGGGGGCAGAAGGGTACCACTGTGGAGTCCTGTTAAATGGGGAGGAAAGAGCAGAAAAGGAAAGGGAAACTGCCCCCTCACAGAGTCACCCTCACTGAAACATGAGTCTCTTAGGCCACGTTAGTTGAACTTGGTAAGCAGAAGGACAGCAATCAATACAGGTTTTGATGCTGGAATTAATTTTTACCAATCAATACACTTTGCCTAATCAAACATCTATATGCCCTCAAAGATTTAAGCTTCTGTATTTAATTTGTGTGTCACAGGATAGAACAAAATAATTCCCACTTTAACTTTGATTCTGTGTTTTCTCAGTTAAAACACATGTTTTGTTGTCTCAGAAAATGCTTTTACACATACCTAATGTGTGTCTTTCTGTGAATACTTTCCCAGCCACAAAGAGCATAGGTTTTCATAGGTGCCCTGGGGAATTACATTTTAGTGCATCCCTGTGTTCGAAATTCCAGATTTCTTAAAGTGAACACACAGCCTACTCTCTTCTCAATCACATAAGGTGCTTGTTTTTTTAATAGTAGAAGGATGGAGTACTTAAAAAGTGAAGAATTTCTAATAAACAAAGAACTAAACTGAGCATCAGGAGATCATCAATGTTTCTGTCAGTTTTAGTTATCTCTCCCATGACCTGGGACAAAGCTTTTTGCTGCTCTGTTTCTTCCACACGACTTTGGATTTTCTTTCTCTTTCTTTTTGACTCATCCTGCTTTAACTTTTTGAGGTGATGTCCATTTCTTACTGTGTGTTTGTATAAAGCCTTCAGCACCCGACTGTCTGCCTATGAGCAACTGAAAATGAGTGCCTGTTTGGAGATGACAAGAGAGTAGAAGATGCATGTCTCAAGGGGTTAAACATAGTAAGTAGCTGAGATAAGAAAATAATTTTTTTTCAGTTGGGCCTAAAATGTCCGGCCTGTTTCTAGAAGGAAGCTTTGACTTCTAGTAGCGGGAGTACAGTGGACATAGTCCACAGGAATTCAGCTGGAGAGGAATACGGTTGTCAAGAAATACCTGGTTTGCTGAGCTGTGATTTGTCATGTTAAATATAATACATAATTTGTCACTGATCTCTCAGAAGGAGTGTTTTCTTAATATGCATAGTTAGTGTGTGTATTTGCTTCAGATGTCCCTGGGAAGAAAATGTAGTTTTGGACCCACACTGTCTGGGCTTTGCCCCCCTGCTGCTGATCCATGTCCCCAAGTTGAGATGGGGACACTTCTTTTCAAAATCTCCCTCATCCTGCTTCTCTGCTGAAAGCAGTTGCAGTGAAAAGAGATTTGAGGACTGCAAGAATGAAACAGGGACACCTCTGCATCCAGGCTGGAGAGCCTATGAGGAGACACGGTGACAATTTTACTTACTTTTCTTGTTCTCTGCCTCTACAAAGGGTGTATCAGGATTTGGTGGATTGTTCTGGGTGTTTTCAGAGCCCCATGGATGCTTCTGTAAGTGTTATTACTGCATTCTTGCACGTGGGTGGAACCTATGCTAGAAGTCAGTGGATAAGCGTATCTTTCTTCAGTCAGATCTCCTGAAGTCCAGTTGATAAAGCTAAGCCCAAACTACCCTTCGATCTCCAAAGCACTTGTCAACCTCTCTGCTTATGCCCAGACCAAGGACTTCAAAGAATTAAAAAATCTAACAGTTATATCCTACGGCCTGTTTCCTTCCCCAAGGTATTTCATTACAGGACAAGTTGAATAAAGGGGAGAGAGAAACAAGTTTTTGTAGTTTTGATTGCACACATATCTGGATCAAACTGTTATAACATTTTTCATGAGATCTGCAAATTGCTTTTTTAAAGTAAATTTAATCCCTTTGAGTATATTGTGCACTTTATAGCTCTTAAATGATGCTTAGACTTCAAGTGCTGTCACTGTTTATAAAAAGTAGGTTGTCTTAATTTGTAAGATCAGGAGAATCTTTTAAGCCCACTGGCTCTCATTGCAGTCAATGGGACATTTTTGCTTTGTATTCCAGCTGGAAGAGGATCAGCTCTTTTGCCACTGGGAAATGTACCTTTAAATTGTCCTGCATCCTACTTTATTAATTGATGCATTCCACACTAAGCTGTGACATTTTCATTTTCTAAGCTGTTTATTAATTCCAACACTGAATAATTAAAAAAGAGAATGAAGCACAAGAAAAACATCATTGAAGACCGTCACACAAGCTGTGTATATAAGAAAGGACGCAGACCACAGGGTGGATTGCAAACATAAACAAAGAGCTACATAGAAGCCAAGACAGTCCAGAAGCTCTATCCCCAGTTATGCACTTAAAGTGTTTATAAGTGAGTGCTGCAATGCCCTCCTCAAATGCTTGTTTGGTACTTTTAACTACAGAACTTGGAGTTATAGGCTGACATAGCAAAGCAGCATCGTTAACCTGCTTTCCACTGTAAGATGGGATAAAGATGGCACAGTGCATTCTCTTAAAAGGATTTTTTAAAACACCACCTACACAGATAAAGCATGCAGTAGTGCCCTACTGTATCTCCATAGGGAAATTTAAGAATAACAAAGCAAAAAGAAAAAAAAGGCAATGCATTTTGAGGGGCTGTGGGGAAGCAAACTGAAATTTGAGGGTTAGTTGCCAAAAACCATCATTTGGTGTCTTTGGGAGAACAGCGAGTGCTTTACACTCTCTTCTTCCCTGGTGCTTCACTTTTTATACCAATACAAAACCACAGCAATGTGTTTTTAATCTTTTATTTCTCTGTGTTGCACCTTATCTTCTCCTCCTAGGTTTCCAAAGAAAACAGGATTCAAAAACTTTGATAGGGGAGCAGATCAGATAAATCTGTGCAGGTTTCCATCTGATTTGTACTGAAATGACACTATGTGCAGTGCTGTGGTAAAGACACGGGATAAAATAAGGACTACACAGCCCTCAGGAAGTATTAAGGTTTAATAACAAGTCTGAAACTTGATGTGCCATTCCAGGCCCTGTTGAGCTTTACAGCGTGGCATTTGGATGCTGTTGTAAGTGTGCTTCAGAATGAGTCTCTGCTTGGTTATGCAAATTGTTCTTGTACCAAGGAACCACTGTGTGCTACAAAATTAAAACTGGGAGGAAAAATAACCGCTGTGGGATAACATGCAATAAATCCACTAAAGCTGCTGGCTCTGGTGAGGTAATGTCTTGTCCCTCTATGGGTGGAACATTTCTCTATTGAATCATTACAGTTTTGCTCAGAAACATTCTAGTGCTTGAACTGCCGTGGGAAGAACAGTAATGTCAAGCAGATATCAGGTTTTCCCAATAGGAGCATCCTGCTGGGAAATGGGCCACACTGGTGTGATGGTGTAAAAAGCTCAGCTGTGGCAGCTCTCTGTAATTGCTATTCCCTTCTGATTCCTTTGCTGAATGCACAAAACTGCTTCTAACAAACAGATCTGAGAACAAAATCCTCGACTTGTCACCAGTGTAATACTCTGCGTGCTAAGCTGGGGTTTCTGACTAGTTTGCCTTCATTGTCTCTTGTAATCACTATTTGATATTGAGTCTCTCATCTCCTGTTATGGTGGCAAAGCCTGACACTGAGAACAAATGCTTCTCCTTCAGTCAGTGATGTTTAATTTTTCATGACAAGTGCAGTTTAGTGCCTCCCCAGGTAGGAGGCTCTGGTGCTAATTACCAAGGAAATGTTTTCTGTCTGCACAGGACACATGTGCACTCTGCAGCTTGGTTCTGTTAAGCAGCTGAGCTGAGTGGGATCAGTGGTGGTTGCTGCTGGCTGCACCGACAGCCTCTTACTACTGTTGCTGCTTGAAGAAAGCCCTGCTCAGTTTTCTCTTGTAGCCCACTCAGCTGCACAAGAAAGTCTGTTTTATGAGGACAGTGTTGAAGGAGGTGTGTAGTCCTGCTTGGAAACTGGTAAGCATCACATCCCAAAGAGCCGTGCTGTGTTTGTGTGGTGTGAACAAAGGGCAGGCTGGGTTTGGTGCTTCTGTGTATTCTTTAGTGCTGAGGAGTTCAGTCCTAAGAATTTTTGACAATTGGCTTGTAGACCTACAGCAGTAAACATTCTATGATATAGTTAAATTTTTGTGGATTTTTGGTTTTATTTTTTGTTTGTTTGGTTTTGTTTTGCTTTAGGGGTTTTTTGGTATATAGTTTAAAATTATTTATTTTCTATTACTGTGTTGAGTTGAAAAGAATGGTAAGGTTTATCTTACTTTTTTTGATGAGCTTATATCAAGACAATTGCATAGCACAGCAGTTATTATATTCCACTTAAAGGCTGTTATATGGAGTGTTCTGTGGTTTGCTTATAGGGGGTTGTTTTGAATGTATACTTACTCCTTACATAATTTCCTAAGCTGTTGTTTAGCCTCACCATTCATTTTTCAGCAATAAGTCACACAGAATTCTGCTCTTGTCTTTGATCCTCTGTTGTTTGCCAGGAGGATTTTCAGCAGCAGTCTACTGTACTCGGAGTAGAGCATTAATAAAGAAATGTAAGTGGAGGAATTAGAAAGACCCCATCATGGGTTTTTTATGTCTGCTTGTGCTGAAGAGAGGTGGCTGAAATATGTTAAGACAGAAAAACCTCTCTTACGATGAAGCAAAAGGAAAAGTTGCATGTTATGTGGGTTGTACCTTCTTCCACCATAGAGAGAAGAGGCTGCTGCAGTGCTCGGATGTGCCTGGGCTGCTCCAGTACTTTCCTCTTCAGGAGTTCCTGTTTCAGGGTAGGGGAAGCAGCACTGGCAAAAACTGGCTGCAGAGTTTGATTTCCAGGGTGTGCAGCTGGTTGTTCCTATGTCCCTATTTCCCTAACCAGAGCAGGGTTGGGTTCTATGCCTGTGGAGATTCCCGGTGGCCTTAGTGGCCATGAGGCATGGGGTGTAGGTTTGACTTTCCAGGAGGACTCTTGACAAGTCTCACCCCACAGGGAAACAAGGAGGAGCAAGGAGATCCTTGGCAGTGACCTGGCTGGGGTGGATGAGCCCCACAACGATGCTTTGAGGAGGGGCTGCATGCAGGGCTCATTTCCTTCAGGTGCATTGTGGCACACTGGCTGCAGAGCAGATCCCATGAAACGATTAAGGTCCACATACCTTTCCATAGAGGCTCTAAGGTTTTTAGAGCTGCTGTAACTAAGAGATTCTTAGTTTGGAAAACAGAATTTTAGCCTCAGGGCTTGAATCAAGGGCTGGGATTGGTCACAGCAGGGATCCCTAAAACCACAGCAAATCCTAAAGCTGTGACCTGAGCATGGTTAGGATGTTAGGGTCTGAACAAACACGGCAAATCAAGCCCTTGGGACTTAAATGAGGCCCTAAAGGACTTAGAGAGCTGCCAGGTTTATGTGTCTCCACTGTGGGAGGGAGGTATATACATGAACAGCCCTGTTTCTCAATGCTCAAGAGGACAAGATCATGAGCACTCAAGAAAACGTTTAGCAGAAAAGTGGGTGTTCCATGGTGTGCTGTTTTCCACACCTGGGTTGGACAGGACTTCTTGGATCACAGTCCTCTTGAACACTGGTGCTAATTTCACTTAGACAGCACTTGGATGTCTGTACCTGTTACTCCAGGTCATACCATGGGTTTCTAAACCAAGTGAGCTGCTCTAAAAATGTCTCTTCTTTCTCCACAGAATTACAGGGCATTTTTTAATGTCTTGCAATATTTCAGATTCTTTTGCCAGAGTGGAAAACTTGAACTTCTTTTCCAAAGTAAAGAACAAGAATTTTATTAAAGATAATTGGAGTGGCTCAATATATTTGACTTTTTGCAGAGTTACTGATGAGTTATTTTAGTATGAAGTTTGGCTTAATGACGGAGCAGTGTCAAATCAAAGTGCTGTGTGTATATTTGAACAGGATAATACAAATTCTAACTAAAGGGAAGCCTAGTTCTAGGTGTAGTGAGAGTTTAGCATTTGCTTTCAGATTTTGGATGGGTGTACATGTTGTGTAACAGTCCACAATTTCTTGACCTTCACAAATTTTGGCCTAATCTTTCTGAAAATATATAAATGAGAAAAGCCAGCTGAGAGCTTATTTGTGTAAGTGAATGGCTACAAACCTTCATCTTTTTCCAACAGGCCAGTGGTAACTCAAGCAGATCTTGTGGTTTTCTGCAAGTCCTGCAGTTTGGAGTGGTTCCTTCTGCAAGCAGAAAAAGGTACCAATGTCACAACTTTCACTGAAGATAGAAGCCAAAGGTCTAGTCCTCATGGTGAAGAAATCAAAAGTATGATTTACAGACACCCATAGAGAGAGTGAATTTAACCCTGACCCAAAGTGTGGTATTAAAATTAATAAAATCTAATTTTTTAAGCTAGGCTGTGATTATAGCAATTTTTATTAGGATGGTGAAATGCTGAAACAAGAGGACTTTCGAGCTCTGGGCAGTTTTTCTCTGTAGACATAAAGGATAGAAATTTAGTTCTTTTAAGTGAAAGTTTTCGCTCTTTTTTAATCTTGTGGCTCCTGGAGCAAAGTCCTTTAAGAAAAACACTAACAAAACATTCAGCAAGTTGTTGTTGCTCCTTGGGCATTTTTTTTTGCCCTCAAATTGATCTTGCCCATTTCCTTTGTGTTCAAGCAAAATTAGTGAGCTGCACTTGTTACAGCAAATCAGCTGAGTCCTCAGCTCCTACTTGAGTTCAGCAGAGTGCTGCATCCTTATTTTGGGCTATACCCACCTTGGAACAACAAAAGTAGTTTGATGTCTGTGTTAGACCCCTTCTTATTAGTTCGGTGTGTTTTACACTCAAGCTGCAGAGTGGAAAGGTGGTTTTCAAATCAGCATGTCTTGAGGTTTCTGCTGCAAATGTTTTGTTCAGAAAGTGACCAGCCTCACTGAGCTGTGCGAGGTGTGTAGTTCCAGCCAGAGCCAGGAACTAAAACTCTTTGGTTTTAGGAGTAATTCTATTATTGAGACGTAAGGTGCACACCACATACTTCACATAAGCAGAGTTAAGCAGCCCGTGTGCTAGGGAAACACTTCCAGCAATAAACCTGAGCTGAATAAATTCTGCTTCCTGTAGCTGGGGAATATCTGTATGTCACTGATGAATTCTGCCAGCTCACATGTCAGGTTCTGTGTTTAATGTTGAAAGCTAGTTTTAGAAGCGATTTAC
This sequence comes from Ptilonorhynchus violaceus, assembly GCA_013397565.1. NCBI lineage: Eukaryota > Metazoa > Chordata > Aves > Passeriformes > Ptilonorhynchidae > Ptilonorhynchus > Ptilonorhynchus violaceus. Next base: position 90,587 of record VZRJ01009411.1, on the reverse strand, counting down.
TAATTCAGTGCTGTTATAGATGGGGAAACACGTAAGTAAACAGAGATTAATTGATCCAGGAGAACTCAGCTCCTTGTGTGGAAGAAGAGTGCCTGGATGAGATCCTGTAAGGGATGTCTGGGTGTCAGAGTAAAATATTGATGATTATTTCTGTGGTTCAGGTCACTCGAATGAATGAAATTATATGTTACAGAAGAATATTGATTTGCATTAATTTCTGTTTGGGATGCACAATTAATAAGAGAGCCGTCTATCAAAAGATACAATGCTGTGTTTCTCTGTATTTTACTGTAATATTTTGTGTGTTCAATTTCTACAGTGTTTCACCTTGGACCTTTTAGAGAACAAGAAAATTGCTTTCATAAATGCACAAGAATGAGCAAACAATGAAAAAAACCTATCCTTCATCTAATCTCATCTAGTACCTAATTTAAAGTGGCAAACCACCAGGAATTCAGAATTAGTAACACTTCACAGCTAATACTGACTTGTTAAAGATTTGTGGAGTTAGAGCATCCTACATTATTACATAGCCATGAACTGAAATTTCAGTGTCAACTTGTAAGTAATCCCAGTTTTTCTATCCATATATCTCTGTTTTTGAGGTAAGAAAGGCAAAAAATTGAGGATCTTTTGATATGAATGCATAGAGAAATTGTTAGGTTTATTTTCTTTTAAAAGCATTTAATATTTCATGCCTCCTGCCAGCCCAGCTGGGACTCTTTAAAAGCACATCTTTTCAAGAGCTGACCAACATGTTTTTGGTATGGGGTTTGGTTTATTTTTTTTAATTTTTTTTTTTTCCTCAGAAAATACTGGTGAGCCAAACGCAAAACAGTTAAGTTTGGATGAATTTTTCATTATATAACACATTCAAAAGTGTTTTGAAACTGGAGCAGGACACCCCTGTGTGTTCAAAATAAAATAATATGGTTTTGTTTATGATTTTTGGGAGGTTAAAATAAGGTAATTATTATACCAAAACTACAAATAAAAGGCAAAATCAAGCAATATTTTGGTGCTACTAAAAATATTTTACTCTCCCAAATACTACACGTAAAATGTTCTTTTCTGAATATTTTCGTATCAAAGTAATTTGCTTTTTAACCTGTGTGGAAAAAAAAAAAGGTTTCTGTCCCCAGAATTAGCAATAACAAAGACTCTGTCTGTTGGGACTCTGATTTTGTCATTGATTTTTATCTGGAAGACAGACTGGGATCACTGTGAGGGGTGGCCTCATGAAGCTTGTGACAATTATAATAAGTATGAGATAATGATAGATGAATATGGAAACATACAGATGGCAGCTGGTGGTCCATGAAAGATGCGGGAAGCCACATCCAATTTGTTGTATTGATTAAGAGAAGTTTATTGTCCATCAGTGTACTGTGTGGAGTGTATTGTGGGTGTCTGGTTGCTGTGTGTTCCTTCCCTGAATAATACTTGGACTTGTCTTGCTAGCCATAGCTTGTTTTTTAAATATCTATCTTATTGCATTTCTCTCATTCAGCTTTGGGCCATGCCACATTTCCTCCACTGAATAATGAACCTTTCTACCCAGCCTTTCTTTTCCCCTTCTTGAAATGAAACAGCCATTAGTGTTTTCAAGGGTTCAAACTCACCTAGGTACCACAATTTTTTGTTTTCCATGGGTTTGGAATGGGTTGCCATGGCAGATGCTGCCCTGGGGCCAGTGCTGAGGGTGCCAGCAGTACAGGGAGAGCACAGGTTGGAAAGCTTGATGTGGGATCGTGTTTAGTGAAAATGATTGTGTTGTAGTACTGGAAACCAGAACCCATTCTCTTTGCCAGCTGGTTCAGGTTAGTACCCCCGATGGCAGAGCTCCTCAGCATCACTCCTGCCAGCCTGCTTTTAAATGTGAGGGCTATTTTGGGGCCAGTGGTTTTTCCACTGTACCCTAAGTGTTTGCTGGAGAACCTCAGCTCTGCTGCTGCCATTCTGCTGGCAGCAGCTCATTTCAGACACAGGACCTGGTATTGATTAGAATTGATTAACATTTCTATAGTGCTTCTTCTTAATGTGGAGCTGAGTGCCATTGTGGCCACTTGACAGCTGGTAATTTACATCCTGGAAGGGTAAAAGGTCTCGTCCTGAGTAATTGAAGAGGTGACAGTGACTGTTGTGCTCATGTGCTGTGGTGGTACCTAAGGGTCCTGAAGGAGGGGGTCTGTGCAAAATGCAGAGTCCAGTGCCCCTGCCCTGAGGGTCTCCGGAGACCTTGCAAGGCAGAGAGGAGGAATGGAGGCACATCTCTCCCCTTGCAACTGTGGGGTCTATATCTGCTGTACCAGAGCAGCTTCTTGAAAAAAAATGTGTGAAGTAAACAAAATGTGCATTGAACGTCAGTCCTCTTCTAGTAACTTATCTCTCATTTGAATAATTGAAAGGTGGGAGCTCCTGGAATGACGCATTTGTAGTGAAAGCAGCGATTCAGTGATGCAGTTGGTGATCTGGTTTTGACAAGGCTTGGCCAGCATTTGCTAGATTTCTTCTTTGTTTCTTCCTTTATTTGTATTTCTGATCTCTGCAAAGAAAAGAAACTCTTTGAGGCAATTCCAGAAGCAAAATAGAAAATGTAAGGTGCATACATAGAAATCCTTCAAGCTTTACTTGTACTTGCTTTTGTTTCATCAGGAGTAGTCAAGGTCACTTGAAAGACTTTTAGATTTCTTGCACTCAATTTCTTTATCCAAAAAATATTGGAGATGTCCTGTCTTTTCTCCCCTCTTAGGAATCTTTCAGAGGACATAGATGTGACTAGCTAGTGATTTTTGCTTTCCTTAATTGAAAGCCTGGAAAGTTTTGATCGTTAATAAGCATATCTTTTCTTCCAGCTATTTATATGGTATCCATACAAAACATGTTGAACATTCAACATTGCTGAAAAACAGTTTTAACCCATTTGATCAAAATGATTTCTTTCCCTCAAGCAGAGGTCACTGTTATGGTTGCCATCATTCTCCTTGTTCCCCGCTCATCAAGAGGGTCTTTCAAATAAATACTGCAGACAAGGACTGAATTCAAAAGAAATGTGGCAGCCTGCTCTTTGAGGCTCTCTCTGTATGTTATAACGAAGGAAAGAGATCTAAGGACTAGATTTAATCAAGTACTCCATGTGTCTTCGGTTTGCCCAGGCATGTCCTCTTCTACTGTGTTACTCAGGGCACCTTGAATACTCAAGGCTGTTCATATTGGCCTCAGTTTCCAGAAGGCTGTTGCCACCCCAGCTCTCAAGAGTGGCTGCACAGGTGCCAGTACGTGCATCCTGGATTTCTGAGTGCCTGTGGGGAGACCTCAATTTTATCCCATAACTGTTCAGATTCTGCATCACCATTAGTCAAAATTTGATCGAGTGCCCATTCTCCCTGCTCCGACTCCACTGCCTCCAGGGACTGTGAGCCCAGGCCAGGAAGGGCAGGCTTCCATCTCCATCTCGGCTTTGCCTCTTCCCTTTCCAAGGCAGCTGCTCCATCCCTGAGCAGCAGTGCTCTGTGCAGCTATTGCAGGCTCCTCAGCCAAGTCCGTAGCTGCCAACTTACCTACCAGCGGCTGAGCTGCTAAGTATCCTACCACTGAGGACCACTTTTGAGCCACTGCCCTGTGTGCCTTTAATAAGACATTTTTAGAAGTACTTTGCACTTAGATGACATGCCAGTTTTGCTATAGTTAGCTAGTATTATTTGTTGGGGTTGGATGAATTCTGGTACATTATATTTGACTCTTCTTCATATAGGGTATTGCAATACCATTAACAACATTTGCACACACTATCTGCTGTGTGACTGGGCAGTAATGGAAGTGCTGTAATGAGTCTGGACTGGGTGGTAACCAGGGAATTGTGAAATGATGCTCACTTTAAAGGACTTGCAAATTCATCTGGGAAGCATCTTTGCAGGTGAATGGAATAGCAGCACATTCAGTTAAATTGGCCTTGGGTTTGGGGATATGTAGAGGTCGTGGTAAGATTCAAATACAATTACATCAGTCATTCAGAATGTAATAGTTTCCAATACCACATATTCTGCTTTGTACTGCCTTTGCAAGTACATAGAGGGAAAAAATTAGCCTAAGGGAATGCCCGCATTTTCTTAGAGAATCAGACCCCTCATTTGGCACAGGTGCCTGTGTGTTTCGTGCGTGTGTAATCCATTACTTGCAGAGCCAGGCAGCCAGCTATTATCCTCTGGGACAGGCAGAAGCTAAAATCTGCTGTGGACTTATGCTGTGCTAGTTCTTTTTTGACTGACTGACTACTATCTAGGTAAATATATTTTATATCCCCTTGCATTATCAAATATGTCAACTATAATGTATATAGGAGGCAACAACCACAGATAAGATTGCAAAGTAGTTTTCATTACACAGTTTCCTGGATTTAGATGCCCAGAATTTAGTGAAACATCTGCCTTTCCAGATGAGGAATTCCAAACATGGCCTATGTCCAAAGATGACAACCTGATTTTAGAGGTTTTACAGATTCTCTTAACAATATTTTTGAGAGAGAGGAAAGTGGAAAAGGAAATGTTTGTATTTAAAGTAATTTTTAAGATGCCTTGCTGGGAAGGTGGGAATCATATGGAACTTTAAATCTGATGGCCTGATTGTGCTTGCACAGCGGGGGTTCAGTGGGCTGCAAATTTTGGGGAAATGATAGTGATGATCATTTGAAAACCAGCTGATGTTTGTACACAGCACAAATCCTATGAGCCCTGCTGTCAACCTCCATGGGAATCAGGTATGGTTGCAAAGTCAGTGAAGTTTTATAATTAGCTGCCTGATCCAGTGCACTGCTCCAAGCTGTCTCAGAAAGCTTTCCAACAATTTCAGGGAATGCGAGGTCATGGCGAACAGACCTTTTTCTTGTAGCAGCTCGAGCCCTCGTGCTCCCTGTTGGCCATAGGGGATGAATGTCCTCAAAGTAAATAAACTCAGCTCCATATAGGGAGTTCAGAAGAGTCTTTGAAGACTGGTGCCCTGTCATCTCAGTGGGGATGTCAGGGCCCTGGAAACTTTCTGTGGAAAAGTCTCCAAGCAGGCGTGCTCCCTCTTCCCCTCCAAGTCTGCTGACGCTGCGGGTGCTTGCAGGGATCCATGTAACCCCACTGCAGGGAAACTCTATTAAAGTTGCATAGTGGAGCACTCAAAGCCAAATACAAGTCAAGAATAAGGTTAAAGACACAGTTTTACTCCCCCCATACCCTTCCCACACAGTATTCATTCTGTTACTTTGCAGTTGCCTCACTGCAGCACTTTTCTTTTTTATTCCCTGGGAAAGCACAATTAGGTTGGAGGAGAGTGCCCAGGGAAAGCAGAGACACCACTCGTGCGAGCAGGCACTGAGCAAGAAGCTGTGTTGTCCCCGGGGACTGCCCTCGGGATGCACAAGGAGTGGTGCCATGGCATTGAGCAGCGTGGCGGGGACCGGAGAGTTACAGATCGGTTTTGAGGAGGAGGGAGCAGGTGGAGCTGGTGTACCTCTCAGAGAGGGCAAGGGCTGCCAGTCTGAGTGCAGAGCCTGGGTGGCTGCTGCTCTTGTAGGAACTGGGGCTGAGAGCAGGTCTGTGTGAGCAGTTGAGGGCTGGCTGGCAGTATGACCAGAAAGGAATCTGAAAGAGGCATGCGGGGCCCCAACCAGACTGATTTCTTGCTGGGAAGGCACAGCACATGCTTCTTGCTGGAGGAGGTTACTCAAAATTAATTGGTGTGTGCGTTGGGAGTGCCCTTACCTCTGCCAGCAGAGTTTATTCTGCAAAAGTGTGAGGGCTGTGGTGTGGGGCAGGATGGGTGCTGGTGGGGATGGAGCGTGGCCAGCCTGTCTCTTCCTGACCAGCTGCAGCCTTGTCACCTTTGCCCTGTTCCCGGAGCTGGTGTGCATGTTATGCACCTGGGCCAGAGCTTCCCTGTGCACCTGCAGACTGTGGAGATTGCTTTACACAGGTCTCAGAAGCTGGCACAGAGGACTCGCTGTTTGGCTCAGTATATCAGTGACTGCTGAGAAAAGTGTCTGGCTCCTCTTTTCCCTACAACCATGCAAGCAGAAACATTCAGAGAGCTCATTACAGACTTTCTCCTCGCTGGCCCTGGGGGGGATCAGGTGGTATTTGCTTCTTTCAGGGATGGGTTTTCCTGCCCCTTTTTTACTGGGGCACATTTGCTGTGAGAGGGCTGGGGCCTTCCCTTAGCTGGCGTCGCAGATGTGTTGGATGTCCCCACCACAGCAAGTCCCACAGGCTGTAGAGCTGTATTAGCATGCTAATAAGGAGTAAACTAATAAGTAATAAGCTAGTGTGTCAGGAGAGTCCAGAAGTAGCTTATGAACAGTTAACCTGAAGATTTCTGCATCACACCCAGTGTGATTTAAACTGTCTTCTGCCTCTTCGGACACTTGGTGTGCTGGTGCAGCCCCTGTCTTTCTCCTGACCATTTATCATTAGCAGCAATCTGCAGGGTGTGAGACCTGAGGACTGGCTCCAGGAGCAGCAGCTAAAGTAATGAAGATCACGTCAGCTACATTTCTTCCTTTCACATGGTGCTTCCCTTCCGTGCTGCCTTTCTGGGTCAGATGAGGGGATTTGCTACTGAGAAGCTCCCCAGTGCAGGTGGCTGCTAACACTGCTGAACTCTTTGAGCAGTGCCTGCTTTTTGCACTGATGTCAACAGCTGTACTGCTGAAAACAATAGGGAGTTAAACTCTGCAGAGATCTTTTCAGAGTCCGTTTCATATCGTACAAATCCCATGTCTGTATGGGATACCCAGTACTGGCTCCAGCGGACCTTACCCTCTGCATCAGATAGACACTGAGTTTCCTTTAGGAAGCCCCAGATAGAGGAAGAGGCGTTGCTTATGTTTAATGAGGCCACTTAGCGCCTGAAGCAATCCACCTGGCTGCAGAAACAAGGTCTATGTGATGCTACTTTTGCTCTCTTCAAATATTGGGTGTAAAGCTGAAGCATTCTAGTGAGGCTATAGCCAAATGCTGATTTTAGTCTCTGGGTGTATAAACCACAGGGTAAAAAAAATAGATGTTTTTTGCCTTTCTTTGAAGAATTTATATCCTTGTTTTAAAAAGAACATCAAAAACTAAAGAAGGTGCAGAAAGGAACCATGGAAATAGGAAAACACAGTGACAGGCACTGAACACCTCAAAGAAAACCTGAGAGGTGACTTGGTGTCATATATAAACTTGGCCATAAAGGGATAGTGACTGTAAAAGACTAGCGAAGAAAGGACTGTCAAGGACTAATAGTTAAAAGCTGATACCATTGAAATTCCAGCTATAAGTAAGTCACCACTTCTATGGCTCAACAGAGGAGCTAATAAGTGAAATTTAATAACTCCTCATATACAGAGGTCAGACCAGATAATTGGTTCATTCCTCTGGGTTTAAGTTCTGTGAATCCAAGAACTGATGTACCTTCTGCAGTTTCACCAAGGAAAAAATATGTACTAACTAGCAAACACGTTTCCTCAACTCTGATCAATTTGAAAATGTTTTCTATGATCTAAAATGAAGTTTCAGAGTGTCAGAATTTTAGAGGCATTTTTGCTTCAATTTTTGGTAAAGTTATTCTGAGACCAATTATCTCTGAATTATTACTGTGTACAATTTGGCAAGCATGCATTGATTTTAAATAGATTTAAGAAAATATTTGGAAAACAATATGAACAAAGAATCCTTTAAAAAGCTAATGTTTCTGAACTGAGCAGTATTTTTATCCTTTGGGAAATGAAACAAATTATTTTGCTTTCAGACTGGTATAAATTAGGAGTAATTAAACTAAAGTCAGCAGAGTGACATTTGTCAGATTGGATGTAAGCAAGGCCACCAACAAGGAACCTTGTAAAACGTTCTCCTTGTGGGTTTTCTGATTTCAGCCGTTTATTAAGACTGCTTAAATTATTCATACTGTATAAATTATCTGATAAATTTGAATTATTTTTCTGTTGGTGAAAAATTCGCAGACTACCTCCAAATGCTGGAAAGGAATGATTTTTGGCCACTGAGCGTTTGTGGAGTTCACTTTGACTATCTGCATTTTGCTGCCTGTGGGCTGGAAGCCGGTGGGTCATGTTCATCGCGTGTTGCCGCCCCAGCTTGACTGAGGCCCCGCCGTCTTTCAAGCAGGATGAATAGACAGGCCCAGTGAATGGAAGTCCTGTCAGGAAAGGGCAGGGAGTAGGGTCCTTTGTGTAGGGCCAGCTCTGTCTCAGCCCCTGCAGTGAGACAGTCCCTGGACTGGACTAGAGCCTCCTGCCTGTCTTCTGTCCCCTCCATCTCCAGCAAAACCAGCTTATCCCCTCTGAAGCTCTTACCCTGCAATATTCAGCATGTGGAGTCATGGTCACACTGGAGCATGAGCCCTGCTGCCTTTGCTCTGTGAGCTGCCCATTCTTCAGTGCCCGAGCTCATGCATGGGAATTCCCGCTGTGGGAAAGCAAAATGTGAGAGTCCCCTCATGAATGATCTTCTTCTTGTGTGCATACATTCACATGCATATATTCATGTGCACGTGTGTCTCCCTATGCACACTTACGTATTCATAAGGAGTAATTGGTAACCTAAGTCTGGGGAGTGCAGGAAAAGCCTCTGCTGCGTGGCTCTCCTTCTCCTTCTGTGTGAGGAGGAGAAAATGTGTGGGACGAGCACGCACTCATTGTTATGTACATGGCGAATTTGCATTGCGTGGTGTGTTTGAATTAGTACGTTGATAAAAATGTGGGTTTAACTGTTTGGAATGGTTACACTGAAGCACTGCTCTTTGTGTTTTCCCTTGCCTTAGCCTCTGTCAAGCAGTTCTGAGAATAGCCTCAGACTTGGGATGTCTGAATTTAATTACTGTTAACACTAGAGATATTTAGTCCTATTTGGGGGTAGAAAAAACCACAAATTTTCGGGAGTGGAGGTAGCTTGTAAAGATAGCAGCACTGAGAAGTTTGTTAGCTGGTCTGTAGTAATTAAGCTTATTTCCATAGCAACATTATCAGTTCAGCTCCAGAATTTTGAGATTTTTGTGTGCCTGGTAATTAGAACTAATATCCTAATTTTAGCAGAGATATTACATTTTTGTTTGGCAAGAGCCTTGTAACTAGGCAAACTGATTGAAGAGTGAAATAATGTTCTATTTTTCTTGATTTCTCTTTCTTGGATGACTTCAGACTGCTTAACCAGCTAAAAGTGAATCACTGCAGTCTGCTTTCTCAGTACATAAGACTGAATTTCTGAATTTACCATTCAGGAGAATATATATATATATATATATATATGTATGTATATGGATATATATATGTATATGTATGTATATAATGTGCCTACAATTATAAAAGCATGCCTATCTATGCAGTCCATAGCAAAACAGAAAGGCAGAGCTGAAGTACAGCAATTAAGAATTCCCTTAGAGTTCTCACCCAAATTGCTCCAATGAAACATGGTGGTGTTGGCCATTGTGGTGGCCTCTCTCTCTGATGAGGGATTTGAATGAGTTGCTGCAGAGCCCAGGAAGGGAGAGTAGTATCCTGCTTGCTCACAAACAAGCCATGCGGTCATGCAGTTGGGATCTGCAGGGAAGGGAGTCCCTCATCCCATCTTGGTCTCACTTCTCACCTGTGTTCCTTGAGTTCTGAGGTCTGTGATCTTTTCCAGGGCAAACTGCCATTTTTCCACTGAATTTGGTGGAATGGCTCCAGTTTGTACCATTTAGCCCCAAAAGACCAGACTTTGCCTATTTCTTATAATGAGACTGCCATGTTTGCATTACAAATTAAAACATAAGTTTTCAACTCACTGATGTTGTCTGTGAAAAGAGTTTTGAAAAACCAAGTGGCCTCAGTGGGAGAACTTGTGTTTGTGGGGTTTGTGTCCCCTGTCCCCTAATCCCTCTCAGCTCCTTCAGCATGCCATGTTTGATCCATGTTCCCAGCCTGGTGAGCAAATGTGAGCCCAGGCTGTGGCTGATGTGAGTCAGGTGTGCAGGGACAGACAACAGGATGTTGCCTCCCAGGATGGGCAAAATACTCCTCTCTCTCTTCTGTACCTACCTGGCCTCTAATTCTCACAGAACCTGTCAGGACTTCTGCCTCTGAGACCTTTATCTTTCCCTGAACCCATCTGTCAAAGTTGCTTAAAACTGGCCAAAGTTTCGAGGGTGGCTAAGCAAGGATTGACAAATGAATATACAATGTGATTGTGTAAACCTCAATTTCCTTAGCTGCAAGGCTTAAAAGTATACAGTGTTTCAGTAATAAATCCCTGTGTCTAGGCAGAGTTCATAAAGACCCATTAGGTATCTACCTACTGGGTCAACACAGTTTGGGTTTTTTTAAAGATTTTTTTACTGTGCATTCAATTTGTTTTTTCAATTCACTCTTTAAAATAAGGCTAACATTGGAAATACACCACTTTTGAGTGGCACAGCAGGTTCAGCATATGCAGGGGGTATATAGTGGAAAATAGCATTAGAAGACTTGTTCCTGTTGCTAATGACTTCTGAAGGTAAGAGAACAGTTAATGTATTCATAACAGACTTATACTCAAAGATTTGTAAATAATTTATGACTTTCCGTGAGTGGGAAGCCAACTACCATAAAGCTTGGACCCAAGTAGAAAATAATTTTGTAGCAGCAAAGGACTTTGGATTTTGCAGATGCAGCAATTCAGCTATAATCCCCCTAGCAGGGAAAAAAAACTATTTAGTCAATTTACCATGGAATATCTGTGGACTTACGATTCAGTCTTTATGGCCTCCTGGAGTTCTATCACAATTTGGCATCTACTTTCCCTTAAGGAAAATGAAACTCCTTGCAGTATGACCAGTATTTTGCCAACTTGTATTTATCTGCAGAAAAATACTATTAGGAATCTAAATTAAAGGCAGCGGAGAAATATACTGTTGGCATATGACCTCCCCGTTGGTGATGGATTTGTGTGTAAATTGGCAGATAGTAACTATTCTTGGGAAATACTGGTGAAATAGACAGACATGCTTTGCATGTGAATCATGGTGGCCTTTGGGAGTCTGGAACACTGATTTCTTTTACCATGGATTTAAATGGCTGAACTACTCTTAAAAGTATGAAAAATTCCGTGCTAATGCCTTCTTGTGAGATTGCAATAAAAATCAGAATGGCTGCTCAACAAAAGGCAATGGCAGAGGGGACAGCTTATAGACTGGATTCAAAGGAATTGCCTTTGTTCCCAGTTGGGCTGTTTTTAAAAAGATAAAATGAAGGTGTGAACATTGAGTTGCTGTAACCAAGACCTATTCCAAAGTCTGGGTACTGATGGCAACCTTTCTATATACAGAGAAGTAGCGTTGCTTATGTTCCATAAGAATAAAATTGCTGGAGCATGTCCAAAGCAGAGCAATGGAGTTGGGGAAGGGTGTGGAGCACAAGTCTTATGAAGAGCAGCTGAGGGAGCTGGGGGTGTTTAGTCTGGAGAAAAGGAGGCTCAGGGGCGACCTTATCGCTCTCTACAACTGCCTGAAAGGAGGCTGTAGCCAGGTAGGGGTCAATCTCTTCTCCCATGTAAAAAATGACAGAACAAGAGGAAATAGCCTCAAGTTGTGCCAGCAGAGGTTTAGATTGGATATTAGAAGTTGGTTCCCAGAAAGGATTGTCAAGCATTGGAACAGATTATCCAGGGAAGTGGTGTAGTCACCATCTCTGGAGATATTTAAAAGATGTGTAATGTGGTGTTTGAGGATATGGTAAAATGATGGATTTGGCAACAATGGTTAATGGCAGGTTACTGGTTGGACTAGATGATCTTAAATGCCTTTTCCAACCCAAATGATTCCATGATCCCTTTAACTGGCTCAAACAAGGCAATTTTGGCTCTAAGAAGGGAAGTGGACAAATGAGAGACAAGAAGTGCTGGTTGCCTTTTCTGTTGTTGGTAAGCCTGTGTGAGGTCACAGCAGCTCTCTAGTCAATTCAACCAAGCTGTCTTCACTCAGAAAAGTTTTCCTGCTTGCTGGAAGCCACACTCTTGAAGGAAATGGAGGGTTTGAAGCCCCTTGCTAACAGCCAAACTATGATCTTTCTTTAAAACTTGCTTTAGGCTTTAGGACACATGTATTCCTGAATACTGTATTGATCCACAGCTCCTGTGAGACTGGAGAATGTTATTCAAAGTTCTTAATTGCGTGAGAAGTTAAGTTCTTTTACCTACTTTCCCTCATTATCGTTCTCAATTTTAGTAGTTGTTAGAGAGGCCTTTAATTTTCATTTTTTTTTATTCTTTTGGGATTTTTACTAAAATCCTTTGGGTTTTGAAGACAATGGTAGAGTTAATAGTTGGAGATATATTTTCATGAGGTGTATTTCAGTGTCTGTTGGCTCCAGGAAGGGGGTCAGTACAGAGAACAAAGAGATTTCTTCCCACTGAGCTTATGTTTTGATAAGGTCCTTATTTATGGGGATATGGCAAAATAAATTAATTTTATGGATTTGTTTGGTCCTCTCTTCAGGGAAAACTTGAGATCAAGAAGATGTGTCTATCAGTGCTCATAAGCATAATTTGCAACCCTCAATTTCAAAAAGATTTTATGAACTATTTATGGGCATTTCCTGACTGGCAGCAAACAAGTAATTGCTGTTCTAAAAATTCTGCTTTCCTAGGAGACTCTATCCAAAGAACCTTTTTTCAAATGCCAGTGCTGTTAGCAGCAACAATTAACTTGTTGAAATGAAAGAACAGCTGAAAAAATATATATGTTTATAGTTTCAGCTATCTCAAAAGAAGTGGGTCAAAATGTGCCTTTTTGCCCATGAAGCATAGTAATTTTTTGCCTTCATTATTAAGATAAATCACCTTGGCTATCTTACTGTGATAACTATGTATTAGGACTGACATTTAGGTACAAACTGGTGGGAATCTGGTCTGCTGCATACAAATGAGGAGGCCCCTACGCAGAGGCATGTCTTTGGCCTCTCTCTGTGTGATTCTTACACCTCATGCATGAAAAATAGAATTGTGAAAGGGTTTTTAAAGGCTGCAGTGTGTTGTGGGATTTATTGCGAGGAGTAGCAGGGACTGGAAAGTCAAAGTGTCCTATCATATTTTGTCTGATAAAGGGATTTGTATGGCCGGCTGCAAAAGGTAAGTGGAGTCGTGTTTCTGACTTAATGGATAGCACAGAGAAGTAAATAAGAAAAGGAAGAGTTAGTAGTGTTTCTTTGCTTTAAACTTTATATGTAGGACATCATAATCCATAATGCAAAACTGAATAAGGTCTTTCCCCAAGAAAGCTTCCTATTAACTGGTGCAAAATGTGGGGATTACTTTTCCTAAATATATTTGGGAGACATTTTTTCTATTCTCTCTGCACTGTGATCCAGTGGACTGAGGAGTTAAGTTCTCCTGCTAAATGGGAAAGGTGAGATGTTAAGGATGGTAAGCGTATCTGGCCTGAAACGAAGGAATTACTGGGAACTGTGAAGAGAATTTCTTTGAAGATTTAATGGAAGACTAGTGACTGGCATTTCCTTCTGGTGTCAGGAACAGGATGGTGAACTCCTGGATCAGAGTTAAAAGTGAGGAGGAGGCTATCTAGAAAGAAAAGCTACCCAGGAGGCCCCAAACTTGGGGACACTTAGACTGGTAGCCATGGATGCACATGAAAGCTTTACTTAGTCTTTTCCCTCCAAAGTTCTTGGATAAATCCTTTCATTTTGCAAAGCTGTCCTGCATTGCTGCAAGGGAACATACCACTAGACACAAGCAATTCTGCTCACATGTGACCACACAGAAGGCAGAGGGGTTTGCAAAAGTCTGCTTCTGTCTAAGAAAAGATTGGAGGCATCAACAGTGTGTGTTGGTTGCATGACTGGAACAAAGGGACACTCGTTGGGATCTGCTTGAAGAGTGATAGTAGGAAACCTGAGTACCTGCTAAAGATAGGGAAGGGGTCTGATAAAGAACATTTAAACTTCATAGCACATGAGAACTATACTGTTCTTCTGGTCACCCAAGTTAAGTACCTGAATTGAGTGTGTTGTTGCACATAGTTGTTGAGAATTTACCTGATTCTCTGTTTATTTTAGTTTTTAATATCTCATGTACAAGACTATTTGGCAGCTCTTTCTTTGCAGTTCATTGCTGTATCATTGACTCACTGTCCATGATAAAGTAAAAGGGAGATATAGTGCAGTATTGGTTCTGTGCTTTTCACCCTACATGATCTCTGAATGCTTGACATGACCATGACCCACTTCAGACACCACTGAAATATGTACACTGAGCAATTGTGTAATGATGGGTTGAGACTCCAAGTGGAAAACACCTAATGAGTTTGCAATTCCAGGAAGCCTTCAGCGAAGCAGTGCATTGGTAATTCTGTTAGTGTTTGTTTATGGAAAGAGAGCTTCTCACAACATGTTTGAAAAGCTAAGAAAAGCATTTTCAGACCACAGCAATACTCAGGGCCATTTAAATGACCACAAAAGACGACTGGTCAGGTAACACCTTGGCTGGTTCAGTTTTAAAAGTGTTATTCGAGAAAGTAGTTGGAGTAACCTGAAAAAGATAAGACTAGAGAACAAGGAGGTTTGTCTTCATCTTATTAGAAAATTGTGTGTTCGGTATTGGAAACAAATGTAACTGGTGAAACTCTGGTCATTGCTTAGGTTATTGCTTTAGAGCAATTACACTGATACTAGTAAAATCAGTAGTGGAGATGGAAAGGAACGTCTACTGCCCACATATACTTAAGTAAGATCTACATTGCTGTGAAACATTTTTGTTACGCTTTCTAATGAAAAGCAGCAGTGCTTAGTAAAATCAGTTAAATCATTTAGAGGAATTAAAATGCTGATAAACTAATACTGATCCTTTCAATTATTGAATAAATTAGCATAAAGAAAATAAATCATGCATTCCTGGAATTACAATTGAAGGTAATTTTATTAGAATTGTAACATCTTGAATTGTTTTTTCCTTAATATTCAGGTGTGTGTGGGGGGGGTGTTTACAGCTGACAATAAAAACAATATGTGGAAATTAAACCACTTATTAAAGAAAGTATACTGTATAGAAGGAGTTGCATGCTCTTTGATTCAATAGGTATATTTACTTTCAAATAATTTATGAAGTCAAGTGCATTCACAGAAGTTTTAAAAAGTTTGTCTTTTTAGACTCACGTCACAATAGTGTTTGGATTAGTAGTGTACACACATTCCAGAATTCACATCTTTTCCAATTAAAATACATGAAGTCATGTTGAAAATGCAGTGTGCAAGAATTCTGTGAAACTGTTTCACAGAAGAAATTGTAGAGGTGATAATTCAATTTTTTTAATCCAGTTTGTTATTTTGGCTACTGCGTTTTTGTCTGCATTTTTAGGTGGGTTTTGCAGCAGCTGCTGCCAGTACGAGAAAGGATGTGTGCAGGGAGTCAGAGCAAGAAGTTATCTTTGGTAGTCTGACCATAAATCACAGAACATGTCGAGTTGGAAGGGACCCACAAGGATCGTTGAGTCCAACTCTTAGCCCTGCACAGGACCATCCCCAAGAGTCACACCATGTGCCTGAGAGTGTTGTCCAAACACTTACTGAACTCTGTCAGGCTTGGTGCTGTGACCACTTTGCTGGGGAGCCTGTTCCAGTGCCCAACCACCCTCTGGGTGAAGGACCTTTTCCTAATATCCAACCTAAACCTCCCCTGACAGAACTTCAGGCCATTCCCTCAGTTCCTGTCACTGGTCACCATAGAGAAGAGATCAGTGCCTGCCCCTGCTCTTCCCCTCATGAGGAAGTTGTAACTGCATTGAAGTCTCCCCTCAGTCTCCTCTAGGCTGACCAGACCAAGTGACCTCAGCTGCTCCTTATATGGCTTCCCCTCAGGGCCTTCACCATCTTCATTGGTCTCCTTTGGATACTCTCTAATAGGTTAATGTCCTTCTAAAGTCTCACGAATTTCAGATGTCTTCAGACTTCAATAATGTGCTGAAAGAGGGAAGGGAAATAAAAATAGATGAATGCTATCAGACTTGCCATTAAGTTCAAAGGACTCATATTGAATTAATTTGAAGTCTATGGATTGATCAGTCCTTGGTTCGGATGACTGGCACTGTGTTGTAAATAGCGCTGAAAACTGCTGAGGGTGTTGGTTAACCTTTCCTTGTAATGGCAGCATCAATCACTCCATGATTAACATGCTCACAGGCACTTTTTTCATCTACTCCTGTAGCATCTCTTCCAGTAAAAAAATGGATTAACAGCTCAGCACTGGAGGAAAAGAGTCTTCTCTGAAAGAGACTCTATGAAAGTCCATAGAAACACATAATTTGTCATGTGTCACTTGGAATAATGAAGCACAGAGAGATACCCTCCTCATCTCACAGAATCAATAGGTTTTAAAATATAAATGGAAATATATAACTGAGAATGAGGATTGTTTTTCCATTGAATACCTGTAACCAAATTATAGAGTAACTTTGATTTATAAATGCATTTTTTTTCTGGATGGAGAGAGATCAGTCTAATCACATTACACATTTCTCATTTTCACAGCCAAAATCTCATATCAGTCAAATGCATGCCTCCTCTCCTCAATGTCTTGAGCATGAATAGTTATCTAGGAAGATTCAGGAGCAGTATATAGTAAAGAAATATAACTGCAAATAGTAAGATAAAGCAAAGAGAGAAAAAAATTTACCTACATACTAAAATATAACTTTCTATTTGTTACGTTTTCAGAATGCCCTTTTGAAGAAATAGGCAATTTACATCACTACTTGTACTCTAAACAAAGGAGTGAAGAAAAGTGTACCCAATACATAGCACTGTAAGGAGTTAGTTTATTTATGTTGCTCTTAGAATATTTTAAGAGTATTTAATCTAACATTGTTTTTTGTCGGTACTGTCCTAGGACAGGTTATACAATAATTGCCATGGCTACTAGAATTTCCAAAGCATGTATAGCTCTCTCATCCAAACAATTCTGAGAAATTAGGTGGTGTTATTTACCTACACCCTCTGTGGCACACAGCATTTAATTGGTCCCAAATATTGCATCCTTTAGTGTTTTGGAGTCACTAACCCTCTGAGCTGAAAATTTCCTTTTCTTTGACTTCTAAAACCCAGAACTTCATCCTGCCACAGAAGCCCTGCATCCACATTTGAAAGCTGCTCACAGTGTGTTCAGTTCTCACAGCACTGCACTGGCCCAAAGCCTGTGCTGAAGTTCAAGCTGCTACTCAGGCACTAAAATTAATAGAAAATCCTTGGTAAGGTAGTTCAAATGTAATCTAGACTGGTGCTTGTGTGAAAAAACTGCACTGGCATTTTAACAGGGATTCTGTAATTCAAAGAACTTTCCTATCAACCTAGAGTGAATTGTTATTTTTTTCCCATTTTGATGCCTTTTCAAGGCTTCTAATGAACAGAGAGCAAGAGCCTTCCCCAAGGAACATCTTCAGCAGAAACCCAATAGTAAGTAGTACAGTAGGCATGCAACAGTACAGTAGGCATGTACATCTTGCAGACAGCTACTTAATTCTACATAGTCTAATAGATACCTCCAGAAATTACACTCCTAAAAAGTATCATATGACACCCAGTTTATGTACAGCCCCATGCTTTGTTTTTTGGACTTGCACTGGTAGGAGAGTCATCCATATTTTTCAGCAAGCTTTCTGTGTCCTGCACTCTTTGTCAGATGTACAAACTAAAGGAGAGATTGCAAAATAAAAATATTTTCTAAGTATCTGATCTAAGTGTTCTTATCCCCCTTCAGCCAACCTGGTTTTAGATGCTTTGTATTAGTCATTTCATGAGAAACAAACACCTGTATTGAAACTGAAACTAGGTGACTGTTATAAAGCAACTTCTGATCCCATACCTGACTTCCCTTAAGGGAAGGCTTGTCCTTCTGGAAGTTCATGTGCTGCATCTCAGCAGTGAATAAAGGATTTCTGGGAATGTTAGGGAAACAAAGTTGGGTAAAATTGTGAAAGTTCACCTATTTCATAGTCAGAAAATCTCAGTTTGGGGTGTTTGTTCTACTTCTGAAAGAGCTGGACTAGACATCCCATGTGTGCTTTGCCTTTGGGGACTTCCTTTGGGCTGTGATTGTTTTGTGGGATATAATAGATTGATTGCAGATATGTACAGTAGACTCATCACCTAAAATGCAGAGGGGAAATGGTTAATTAGAGTTTTTTGAAATTTGACTGTAAAGGTTTGTCCTACTTTGGGACTGACACTTTAGGCAAATTATTTAGAACACTTGTGTATTAATTAGAAGCTGTATATATGATCATATTTCTTATCTTTTTGACAACATGTGTTCTGAGCAGTGCAAAAAGCGTGCTAACTTAGCCAATTGGTTATGTACTAAAAGTTGGCAGGGTCACTGGGGAAATTCAGAGTTGTTGGTAGGTGTCAGAAATGTTCAGGGTCTTAGGGGAAAGGGATGTCCTCATTTATAAAATATGCCAAAACTCCCAGTATGTGTGAGAAGGACATAGTAGGCGTGAAGCCTATTCCCCGATAGGAGTAAGGGCTGTAGTTTACTGGGGCACATCTCGCTTTTCCACTTGGATGATGATTTCCAACTATGACCAGACATGAAGACTGGTAAAGAGAAGACGCCTGGTACATCTGCAACTACACTACAGAAGTAGCAGATAGAAGTTCAGTTTGAGGGTGAGTATAATGCACCAGAGCTGTTTAATATAGCTTGATGCAGCACAGTCCTTGTATCTGGCTTGGGATACATTCTAGATGGGTGGACAACTACAACTGGCTGGTTTGTTGGGCCCACAGACTGGTGGCTAATGGTTCACACTCTACCTGCAGGCCACGATGTTCTCCCATCTACTCAGTGGATTACACAAAACTGGGAGGACTCAGGAGATATGCTAGAGGGCAGGGCTGTCCTTCAAAGGGACCTGGACAGTCTGGAGGAATGGGTCAAACTCATGAAACGGGAACCTCATGAAATTAAATGTGGACAAATGTAAACTCCAGTGCTGGTGATGGACTAATCCTCAGCATCAGGTCTAGTGGGCAGTGAATTGGGTATGGGCCAGCAGAGTGCCCTGACAGCAAAGGTGGACAACAGCATCCTGGGCAGTATCATGAGGAGCAAAGCCAGTAGGTAGAGGGAAGTGATTATCCCCTTTACTCAGGACTTGTTAGACTGCATCCAGTTACACTGGGTACGATTTTGGGCCTTCCAATGCGGCAAAGACATTAAGATTTTTGACACTTGAGGGAGTTGATCAGATGCCCCTGAGATGGCAAGGGTTAGAGCATTTCCCATGTGAGGAGAGACTGACAGAACTGAGTTTGCTCAGCTTGGAGCACAGATGGCTTTGCAGGGGAACTTCACTGTAGCCCCCAGTGTCTGCAGGGTCATTGAGGGGATGGAGCTGGGCTTTTCCTGGTGGTTCTTGGCAGGTGGACAAGGGACAGTGGGCATAAAATGAAGCAAGGGAAGTTCAGACTGAATATGAGGAGAACAGGATACTGTCCCCATGAGAACAGTGAAACTTGTGCAGTCTCCCTTCCTTGGAAGTTTTCAGGACAAAACTCTGAGGAACCTGGTCCTGAACTCTGGACCAGAGACTTCTTGAGATCCCCTCCAGCCTGAAAGGGTCAGTAATTCTATGACAATGGGCCTTTAAATGAGCCAAAAAGATGCTGTAGGTAGGCTCCTTGCCGAAAAGGGAAGGAGCAAGAGGGTTTTTTTGCACCTGCCATCTTTTTTTCTCTTTTGAAATTCAGATTCTAGATGAGGTTTTGCACATTTAGGAGGTGATTGCTTTCCAGTTTTGATAATTACTTTATATACCAATTCTTCCAGTCATTAGACACAAATTGCAGTACTTTGCAAACAGAAGATGTGATTTATTGTCTGACCTGACTAGTAATGAAGCATTTTGACAGTGTCTGGTCTAATTCCCTGCTGTGTAAGCATTTATAGCATCTTTGAAGTGAATGGCACTACATGGAATTGTGGTAGTGGTAAGTTTGGCCCATTTTTAATAAAATACAAAAAATAGGTTTTTTGCTCGTAAATTATTTAAATATTAAGACAAGGACTTGCTGATGAGCATTTGTAAGGAAATCTTTCTTCTGACACAAGAAATGTCAGATTTTTCCAAGAAAACCAAATGATTCTTGTCTTCAAAACTAAAATGTTGAGCTGGAAGGCTGTCTATTAAATAGGTACAGTGCTCAAATTGATGCATGATCCTGTATCACCTCCATTGCTGTTAAAAGATGAAAGTTATGCATCTCCTCTGAGCATAGATTTTGGGATAGTTAAGGGAAACTATAATTTTCCCTCACTGTAATTTTCCCTCACTGTGCATTTCCGTGTCTTGGAAGACGTGCCTTAGGCTGGATCCTCTGGAGGATGGAGGAGATGGAGTGGAGTGGAGTGGAGTGGAGTGGAGTGGAGTGAAGTGGAGTGGAGTGGAGTGGAGTGGATGGATGGAGTGGAGATGGCTCCTGCTCTCTATTCACTATATGAAGAATGCTAAGATGATTAGCTTGGGCTGGACAATTTAGTTTCAGATTGATGAAATTAACTAAGTCCTACCCACAGGTACTATATTTATCTTCAGCTTCTCTTTTTCTATTTTGTTTTTAATTTCATATCTCTCCACTCACCCATTTTCTGTGTCTTCTGCAGTTTTTCTCTAAATCCATTGTCTCTCATCGTATGTGTTATTTTCTTTAATTTAGCCATGACCTCTGATTGCTGGAATGGCAAATGGGTTTCTGTGATACTTCTGCTCCACTCTATTTGCTGAAACATTGATCTTCTTAAAGCATTTAAGTACTGAAAAAATCAATAGGGCTACATACAAGGCAGAAACAGTAATGTAAAGGCATCTCAGTAACTTACAGAGAAAGAGCCAATTGACAGAGTTTCATGTCATTCAGTGAAAGGGAAACCTCTGGTTTCTAGTGGAGGGCAAATGATAGCACAATTCCCTCCCACCCTGTGTTACACACCTGTCCATCAAGGGTAGCCACAGCCCAACAAGCTGCAAGAAGACAGAGCAAGGTCTGGAGAAAATAGGATGAATATCCTAACAAGTAGCAGGGACTTCTTGTTTCAGAAATGCCACTGGTTTTTTGGCTAACTCATGCCTTAGGAGTTCCCAGGGTCACCATCAGGAGGTCCAGCAGCAACATCTCCTCCCCAGACCAACTTACCTTCTCGTTTCTGCCTGGCTTGTTACAGGAGGGATATATCTGCCCAAGTCTGGTGTTAGGGAGCCCCCATGAACCGGGAGGGCCTCTGCCCCCTCTCAGGTGTTGGAGGGGACTTTGGCATCATATGTAGCCTCCTGCCAGGCTCTGGCTCACTTCAGGTGTGTGTCCCCGCCACAGCCTCCAGTGGGGGCTGCTCAGCTCCTCTTGGAGGAGCTTTCGAAGCTTCACAAATGATGTCAGGGCTGAGGTGAAATGGTAGCCAGGGCTGCCACCATCTGAATGTGAAGGCAAACCCACAAACCCAGCAGCATTTTTGATCAGCATGTCCACTGCTAGTGTCAAAATACATTATGAACCAATGGCCAAATATTTCACAGATGTAATGCAATAGGACCCAGGCCCCAAGGCCAGAAATATTTAAGTGTAAAGATAACTGATGTTTGCAGAGATACCTTAAAAATTTGTCTCCTGGTGCATGTAATGGGATTTTTCCATCTGTTTGCCACATAGCTGAGGAATGCAAAAGCTAGAGTATGGTAAGATTATAATCAGATTCATTTGTTTTTCAATTACAGCTGGGTATATTTTATTTCTGAGGCTGGGACAAGATCCAGTATTTTTAGCCTGAATGTGGATAATACAGGTTACTTTTTTTTCCTTAAAAAAGGGGACTGCTTATTTTTCCTATGTTTGACATTATATAATCACAGATATTGTAATTATAGGTATTCATTTTTTGTGATGAAATGTAGCTAGTGTAACAACATTCTTTAAATAGCTGTCTCTGTTTCAGTGAGAAAGAAACATTTGGCAGTATCCCATTCTGCCATTTAATTGAGCCATGTGAAATATGTGAGCAGGGAGAAGAAAAGAAATTCTTAAACCCCAGAACATATGAACTAGACATGTGTCTGTCATGGCCCAATCCTAGTATTAGTGCAAATGTTTTTGATGCTGTATTAGAGGTGCTGTAGTAAAATAGGAGGAAATCCAGGGAGGAATAACTGGCGCTGTGAGCGAGGTGTTGTAACGCAAGCAAGCACAGCAGGTACCTGCCAGTCACCTCAGGGAACGTGGCCAAGCCCCTGTTCATGGCAGACCAGTGGTAGGAGCTAGGAGATGTATGTGCTGCTGGATTTCTCTTCCCACAAAGGTGCGTCAAGAGAGATCTCTGGAATTGAAATGAAAACCTTTCCCAAGTGTCTTTCAAAATGGTGATAGAGAAGAGACACAACTGCTGGGTTTGGATTTTCTTGTTGGGAAGGGTTCTTTTATGAGCCAGAGTATCTTTTATCTGTGCAAAGATATGGATGCATATGAACCTCCTAATGTACACAAGCTGTCAGATTTTCTTCCATTAGTACCTGCAGTTCATTGCTTTAGGCTGTGAACACCTGAGAGGATAAGTTATAGAGGCTTGCCTTCTTGTAACATGTCCTGTTTGCCAATCTTGAATCTGCTTTTTCTCCTATATCTAAAATCATAAATTTGGTGTAGGAAGGCCAGTCAGCAGTGTTAGGTTAAGCAGTGAAGCATCCTGAGGGAGTCTAGATGAGCTCTATCAGGTATGCTCTTCTGTGTGCTTCCCTCAAGGGTAATGCTTTTTGCTCCAGAAAACATTAAGTTATGAACCTCACTGATGCAATTTCCAGTGATATACTGTCAGATCCACATTTTGACTTTCAGATAGATAATCTAAGTAATATTCTGTGAAAGATGGTGTGCAAATAGTCTGAGAAGCATCAAGTAAAGGAGATCCTCTATGGAAATGTGATATGAAACATCTAGAATAAACTGATGGGGGGGAGCCAGGATGTGGATCCTTTAATTGCATAGGATTTTGCTTCTGCTAAGTGCTTTCTACATAGGTTTCATGAACTGATACTATGAAGTACTTTGTCTCCTTTACCTGCATATACTTGCTACATGTCATTTTTGTCTTACCCTGGGATAAAGGCCTCAGGCCCAGTGCTGGTGGGAGAAGATTTCCCTAAAGGCTCAGTAATTCCCAGCTTAGGCGGATACATTGCTGCTGAAATGCACCATGCAGAAATGAGAAGGGTAAGTTGGTCTGGGGAGGAGATGTTGTTGGACTTCCTGATGGTGCTGCTAGGAGCTCCCAGTGATGTTCCCTAGAGCCTGACTCAGTCAAAAAAGCAGTGGCATTTCTGGGAACAAGGAGCCCCTGCTATTTGTTGGAATATTCCCACTATATCCCCATTGCCTCTGTACTTGGTCGAGTACCTCTGTCAGACAGCCTTCCACAGCCACAGCAGCCATCCCGTGCTTTGCACCAAAACACTTTCTCTCTTCTAGCAAAGCCTGGTAGCCCAATTCATCCCCTTTGGAGGACTCGCCGCTGGACTCTGTATTGCTTCTCTTACACTGATGGAGTTGTCTTAGTAACAGCAAGAAGTTTAGGGCAGAGCAAGATGTGATCTCTGTTCTGTACAGTGCAGTGCAGAATTCACGTGGCCATACAAATGTTTTATGGCAATAATTTCCCTTCCCTTCCTTCAACAGATTATCCTGTTTTTCTTCTGGCAGCTGAACTTCATTTTGTTATTTGTTGCCCATTAGCGCTGCTTGTAGAAGGACTGACAAAACCATTACTGAAATTGTTCACTTAAAGTTATAGCTGGTATTCAAAGGACCTGCTGTTTTGTTGAACTGCACAGTAGATTTTCTAGCCTCACACTGATTGTGGGTTGCTATGCTGGCGACAGCACAGGTGACAGCAGAAGTGCCACTGCTTGTACCAAGTGCAATCATCAGCGTGGCATCAGAAATGAAAACCCACTGAGAAAATGGGGAGCTTTGCTCCTGGGTTTGCCAGCATGGAGATTTCTTGCTTGGCATCATAGCATATATGAAAATTTGGTTGGGTTGGCTCTTTCAGTCCAGGGTTGCCTAAGTGTCCGTGATCCCTGCTTCCTGGCTCTGCCAGCTTTTGGAGCATGGTACACAACCTGTTTGGCCAGGAGAAATATGATAAAAGAAGTTAAAAGTGCTGCTATTGTGCCTCACTAGTGAGATGTAATTAACCAGTGGGGAGTCATGGGTCTGGAGAAGATTTCTGTCTGTTCTTACAGGAGAAGCAATATGACTGACTTCCTGAGGGATTTCATTCTGTTATTCTGTGAAGATGGTGCCTGTGACGTTTAATAGCAGCAGGAGTGGAGGGACAGAGCATGGTCAGAGTGGATTAAATCTTCATGGCTTCCAGTTGCTATAATATCTTTTGTAGCTGCTAGTATCTTGACTGAAATGTGATTTTCTCTTTTTTTTTTTTCTATATAACACTCATACATTTGCCATATTTTGACCCAAGAAGGACAAAAATTACATGCAAGACACCAGCCACCCTCTGCCAAGCCATAAGCTGCAGAGGACAAGGACACTAAAGAAAGTGTCACACAGGTGTCTCTTTGGTCCATTTTCCATAGGCTGATGCCTGAAATACTTACCCTTTTACCATTAATATTTCCTAGGAAGATGCTGCCTGGAGGTGTCACCTGCTGCAGCGAAATGCAGCTTCAGCAGTCAAAGGGGCCAGACCTGCACTCAGGGCAGGACCAAAGCTGGGGGGTTTGATTGTCCAGTGGAGTGCACAGCTTGTTGCTTTGGGCCCCTCTTTGAGAGGGTGTCCAGTTTGCCAGCCCCTCTGCTACCAAGGAAGGCCCTGGGACTTTCATCAGCTGAGCCCTTGGATGTTGCTGGCTTTAAACTGCCTGACACAGCAGAGCTGTTTCTCACAGTGTTTCCCATTGCAAGAACTGAATCAGTCTGAATTTTGTGTGCAGGTGGTTTTCCTTCCGGAGGCTCACTCAGCACAGAGAAAGAAAATTGGCTAATCAGTTTTACTTTAGTTTACAGCCATCCTCTCTAGTGGAATTTGACCTCTCCAAGGTGTGAATTATAAATATTTATTTGTTTAGAGAAAGCCTTGACTGAAGTATAATTAAAATTGTATAAACATTTGTATTGCTGTTATGGAGTGTAAATTTAGACAAAGTTTTTGATGAGAGGTTGTCTTCAAACACTGACAGATGATTTTTGGTTAGAAGTTATAAAGGTATGTTCATATAGGTAAATAAATATATATTATCTACCTGTCGCTTGTGATACTCAGTAGATGATAAAAATAAACTAGAATAAAAAGGAAAATAAATTTATGAAAAACAAAAAAGGTGGGCTGGCAGGTATATTAGTGGTGAGCAAAGAAAATTGGAAGACAAGCTGAGAAGCGATGACATGCTGTTTGTTTTTTTATGGACAGTCATTATTTCTGCAGGGAACATCTACACTGCAAGGGTCCTTTGCAGCAGCTCACCAGCAGAGGTGAATAACCCCAGATTGCCTCATCTTCAATGCATATTATACCTCATCCACATTTCAATTGATTCTGGCTCCTTCTGTTTTCAAGTTTAAATACAATTCTGGGGTTGCTGGTTGAAGTCCCTCTCCTCTGTGGACAGAATGTGCCGTAAGACCAATGGGATGCTTGTGCCTGAAGGGACCAGGACGTACAAATTTGCTTGGTGCAGCCTTGGCCCCACGTAGGATATTCAGCCAGGTGCTGCCACAGTTTTAATCTGCTGCAGAAAGGGGATGCTGGGGCCTCAGCTGTATCCAGGTGTATGTATGAGAAGGGTAAACTTATTAAAGAAAGATCACTACTAACACATAGGAATGGCATCGCTGAACACCAGTCTCTTCCCTTTTGAAGGGTAAGTTTTCAGTAAGTGGACAGGAGCTACTCCAGGGTAGCTTCAATGACAGAAAATGGTCCCAGAGAATGTTTAATTTATATAAAAACTGATGTGCATTACCACTGCATTGATGTTGCCTCAGTGGGTTACTTGTATAACAGTATAAAAAGCACCAGGGGCCATTTCCTTGGGCCAAAGCCTTGGGAGTTGATGGCCCCTCATCCACAGCAAGCAGCACTGGTGCTCCCAGTAGCAAACCAGTGAGGAAGAGGCTGGTTTGCCTCTGTTGGAGCAGGCCAAAATGGAAGCAAAATAGAAGTTATTCTGCATAGTCAGGGTTGAGGATACCAAACACGGGATCTCTTTCCATTAACTAAAAATACGTGTAATATCGACACTTTCATCAGAGCAGGTCACCCTTAATGGTGCCTCCTGTTCCCTACAGGAGAAATATTTGGTTTTGGAGACACATTCATATGTATGATTATTTTCTCTAAGATGAGATAAATCCTACTGTTACTAAATTACTGTTTTAACCATTGTGGACAGAGGTAGTTTAGCCGACAATCTTTTGCATACTTACCTGCGTTATAAATGTCTGAGTTCAGATGAATCCAGCCCTGAAATATCTGTTGATTGTGATTTGTGGCACCTATTTTAGGAGTTCCTGAAAAGCTTCCCAGATCTGACTTCCACCCCTATATGCCTCAATATCTGGAAAAATTCAACCCATTATCTTTAGATGTTTACTTGTGGAGGGGCAAAAGGCTTGGCATGCTGAGCGTGTTAGAGGTTTTCTTGTGATCAGAGAAGTTTATGTAAGATATTCCTTTTATTTGCTGTGTGAATTGTTCTTTATATGAAGGCACTTCCTCAAACCCATGTAGTATCAGCCTCCCTAGCAGTAAAAGTGCCAGAGACACTCTTTGATATTTTCAAGGGGGTTGAAACAATCACCATTAATCACTCAAAGATATGAAAATGACTTACCCAAGTGAAAGATACAGTGCTTGACTTTCCTTTTAGTTATGCTGGTGCAAATTGAGAGTTGCTGGTGTCAATTACATTTTTTCTGGCTTAACAGAGATAACAATCAGGCCCCTTGGCTTCTAATCAGGTTTGATATTATCCTAGCAAGTTGTTATAATCCCGTAAATGGCACCATGTGGTAAGAAATCAATTGTGTTATGAAAATTACTCAGCTTTTCAGTTGTGCTAGTGTAGTCTTGTCTAATTGCCTAATTTTACCTGCTCAATAAAGAAAATATTCAGAATTATCTATTGTACCACATCTCCAGTAGACATGCATATTTGTAACTCTCAGTGTAAAAAAGAATGACGAATATTTTTGGTCAAAGAAGTTTTGAATATGCAAGTCAGAATAACAGGTCACTAGTAAGCACGCTGTCTTAATAAACACCTTGTAGTGGTCTGCTATATTTTGTGCACAAATGCCTGGGTAGATTTTTCTTTTTTTCTGAAGGCAACCTCTTGCCAGTGCAGATGTTGCAGGTTATTTGTGCTGTTGCATGTCTGGGATTCTGAGCATGGAATTTCTGCGTTACTGAGCAATAGTTCTACAGGTGCTGCTGTGCACAGAAATGGTGTGTATGTTCTTCTCAGAACCGTTCTCATCTGGAACGCAGTTTTGAATACTGTAAATTCTCTAGTGGGGTAAAACAACACAAATAAGCACACTCACGTACATACTCAATAGGCAGCTGTTTGCTGTTAGAGTTACCTAGGTGCAAATTTCTATCATTTGGGAATATCTTGTGTCTTGTGGTTGCTTTGCCTTTGTCTTTAAAACCAAACCAGTAGATAGAGTTCACTCAGGTGTTTGCTTGGTTGTCCTATGACCAAGGTGAACAGATATTTTTGTCTATTTTCTGAAGAAAAACCATTATGAATCATTGAACATTTGCTTTGTGCTTGGAGTAGTCTCCATTGTGCAGAAATGCCTTGGAGCAGTGTGAGTGGAATTGCTTGTGAAAGCCACGAAAAGTAGCTGTGGCATTTAGAGACACCATGAAGTGAAAACATTGCAAGAGCTTTGTTTCTAAAAAGCTGTGTTACCTTGCAGATGACCTGTCCTACTTTTGACTCTGCTGGTGTGCCACAACACACCGCCATCCTACAACACTAAACTGTGTGTCAGTCAACTGTGCTGTATAGGATGTGAGGTATGCTTGCACGACATGTGCGGTGGTTGAGAACGAGGTGAGCAACAGGCCTAAGCAAAAGCCAGAATTCTTTTGTGATCATGTGTGTAATAACAAAAAAGAGATGATTTGTTGCTTGGGGGAAACCCCTCTGCACAGATCTGGATGTACGTATTTTCCAACGCAATCAGAATTATTGGCATCGTGGACTGTTTGCCCTTCTGGAAAAGTTCATGCTTCATGAAACCTGTCAAAATGTAACATCAAAACAGTGACATTTCATGGACTTGGATTAATATTTTAGGATTTCTTATGTCCTCTAAAGAACAATCTCTTAACAGAACTAGACCTGGTAGTGGAGTGTTAGAATGAGTCGCGACTGATACCATTCATCCCCAACATACTTCTTACACACTGATCAGTTTATTATCTGCTTGTGGTTTCTTTTTTATATTTTGTTTCCTTCCTTTTTTTCCCCATGAAGAAAAATGTGGCACTAACCGTAGTTCAGAATCATTAACTTCTTATAATTGCTTTATTATGGTAGGAATTAAAAGGGCAGAACAAAGGGAAGGTGTTTCATATAAAGTGACAGATGATTCTCCTCTGCTTGCCCGTAAAATACCCCTTTATCCCAACCTTCTCTGAATATCACGCTTTATTTTCCAGAGATGATATGCTATGCTTGGGGCACATTTCATTAAATCTTTGCAAACCACTGATGCCCAGAATACGTTCTGCTTAGCATAATCACGTTAATTCCAGTTTTCACAGACATATGTGTTCCACCCTCCACATCTCTTAATCGCTAATCCCACCTCCATGAAGAGCTTTTTTTGGGAGAAGCATGCCATAAAAGATGAAATTAAATTGTTCTGGAAGTAGTTTCTGGATGTCACATGGAAGTTTTTACTCTTGGCAACACTGACATCAACATGCCTTCAGAAAAAAAGTCTAGGCATGAAGCAAAAACCTGTGCTTTTTTCAAGCTTGCAACATTGGCATAGGGCTTTTTCTCAGAACTGTTTCATCCTAATCACTACTGGGGAGGTGGAACATGGTGATTGATCGGGGTGGAGTAGGTTCTGCTGGTAGCTCATCAGCTCAATCCTGGAGATGGATAATCCCTAATGCTGAGCAGCCATGGTGCCTTGACTGAGACTGGAAAGAGTCACGTATTTTTAAAACACTGTTATCTGTTTATAATCATGCTTGCCAATCCTAAGTGTTCCCTTTGCTGTTGTTTTTTGAGAGGGAAACAAAAATGGGGGAGAGTGAGTGAGGAAGAAAAAGGGAGAAACAAACAAATGAAACACTGGCATAACCAAGCTGAGGCTGTTAAAAGTGGGAGGTAAGTATTTATAATAATAAGGAGGCACTGTGGAAGTCTAGTCTGGAAAAGGCCTTCAGTACTGAGTATTTCAGTGAGAGCTATCTCCTCTGTTTTTTTAGGATATTGGGCCCAGGTAAAGGATTAATAAAATATTAACTTGACAATAACTACTTCTCCTGGATGAAATTGTTCATTATCTGAAAAAATAGTCTGAAGAACTTAATAAAAAAGAAAATATCATTATTAAAATTGTCTTCCTGAAATGATTTGAACATGGAAGAATTATTTAAGGATCGTTTCATCTTGATTGTGTGCCACACTGTGTATCAAATTACATCAGATTTATGTCACATGCAGACATTTTTCAGGAGCATCTGGCTGGCAAAAGCTTATTCTAACCAAGAGGCAATGCAATTGTGTAAATCATCCCATTTCATGGGTATAATTCTTCAATCAGTCAGCAGGAGGGGAGTAAAAGTTCTCGATGTGTTGGTCATGGTACATCTATCTAACCTGCGATATTCTCTGTTGTGTGACAGTGACATTGGAAGCTCTGTGGGGCAACTTGTTTATCTGTGCAGAGTCAGATCCTGCCAACAGTGCATTCAACAAGACATTACTCCATAAATAAATGTAATGGGACTGCCTGAAGAGTGACACTCTGCTTAGATTGAAAAAACGTTACAGTCTGTATCTGATAGAGTTGCACCTGTTACAAGAAATGGATGTGACGTATGAGAAGAGATGGCCTTCCCCTTTCTGGTATCTGAAAACTTTTAGCAGCTTTCAGTTCATGGCTAATGTTTCCAGGAAAATTAGATGCTTGTTGTCATTCCCTGCTCCTATAAACTGTGGCAAGAGATTTCATATAGAAGTGCAGTGAATTGTTAAAGGTCTTCCATTTCATATACAAGTTTAATTACTATAATTTTCTTCATGAAGTTTTTCATTTTCTACTTTTATAATAATGACATAGATAAGTAGTAATAAGATAATACAATTGTAAAGAAGGATTATAACATGAAATGGGAATTAAAAAAGCACCAAGTTTCTGTGTCAGCAACACAGCAATAAAAAAAACTAGGAAAAAATCTTGGTCTGAGAGGGAGAAGCAATTTCCCGGGTACTAAAGCTTTAATCTAAATTGTGTTGAAGACAGGGATTTCCCCAGAGATTATGATAAAGCTTTTACAGGTGTCCAAACCAGTACTCATAGTCTTCAAGGCAATGAGTCCTATTTGTCTGGTGTTGATATCTTCTCTGTCCAACTTCTGTATGCACAGTTTCTGAACATTACTGATCTCACAAGAGAGTCTTGGGTGATCCATCTATGTTAATAGAGCTAATATTTGATGGTTTTGCTGTAGATCTTCTATTGGCACCACCGGTGTACCTGAGCATGAGCCACATGGCCAACATCTGTCACACGTCGTTCACTCACTTGTCTTATTTGCCTGGTACATTCTTCTTTCTTTCTGAAATGGTGTCTTTTGTTCTTGCTCCATGATCTCCATGGTTTCTCTTCCTGGAGCAACCCTGATTTTACAAAAAGCCTCTGATCCAGTCTTTGCTGAACTTGACCAAGGCCCATAATGTAGAAAGCAGAACATTGTTAGCTCTTAATCACTTGGAGCACTGTGGTGGTGTAATCCCAGCCAGCAGTGAAGCCCCAGGCAGCCACTCACTCAGTCCCCTACCCGCGGGATTAGGGAGAGAATCAGCAGAGTAAAAGCTGGAAAACTTGAGGGTTGAGATAAAGACAGTTTTATAGGGAAAGCAAAAGCCCCCCCCACAAGGAAAGCAGAACAAGGAATAAATTCACTGCTCCCTATGAGCAGGCAGGTGTTCAGTCATCTCCAGGAGAGCAGGGCCCGATTGCATGTCACGGCTTTCAGTTTTAAGCCATTCCCTCTTGTCCTATGCTACATGCCCTTGTCAAAAGCCCCTCTTCAGCTTTCCTGTAGGCCCCCTGTTGGGATTACCTAAAGGAGGATGCTGTAAGGTCTCCCCAGATCCTTCTCTTCTCCAGATTGAACAACCACAGCTCTCTCAGCCTGTGTTCGTAGGAGAGGTGGTCCAGCCTTCTGGTCATCTTTTTTGAGAAACTAATGGGAAAATCTGTGCCAAGAACCTCTAAGTGATTTTACCCCCAGGTACATTGGACTGATTGTGTTTGCACAGGGCCAGCTTAGCATAGGTACCTCTAAACCATGATTTCTCAAAGCTTCTGAGCACTAGGCAGAGATGAAAGAGTTTAGTACTGTGTATTAAGAGCTTCAAAATAGTGTTTCTCATTTGTTTCAAGTGAAGCTAAAAGCAGACTGTATGGTCTCATGCCAAAATTAGGAATTCTTATATTTTGGAGAGTGTCTAGGTGCTATTTCAGATTTTGAAACAGTTTTAAAATTCTGTGTTTGTTGCATAGAAAGAATTAGGATTTGATACAATACTGTGTACCTATGCCTTGATTCAAATGTAAGGAGCAAAAAATATGAGGAGATGAACAGGAATTTCGTCATCATTTACCCAGTTACTGATCTGAGAATTTAATTTTTTGCATAACTGCTTTGTCCTACTTTACTCTGAAGTGGTGCTGTGTTCTACTTGCTCACATCACTTGCTGGTATATAAGATTCTCAGACATGCTGTGAGCTGGACTTGGAGGGAAGTTAATACGCTCTTTCTAATGCAAAGCTTTTTCTAGAGAGATCTTTATACAACCAGTATGGGACCACCCTGACATGAGGAGTCCTGCAAAACACGCAAACCTCTTTCTTGTCTAAATGATATTTGTCTGAAAGGGACAGATGATGCATCTCCCTGGCTCTCTGCAGATGTTCTCAGGTGACAGCATGCAACATTTATCACCCTGATGCATCCACTGAACTGCCATGAAGGTTTCACGCATCCTAGAGTCCTGTGAAATCCCTTTCCCAGGACATCCAGTCCTCCTCACATTCCTGGGACAGCAGACACTCAGTGGGGTGGAGGACACGAGCTGAAGACAGAGATTCACCAAAGGAAGTTACTGGCCAGCTTGGTCATTCAGGATCAGGAACACCCCTATCTTCCTCACAGATGCCATCATCTTCATCAAAGGAGAAGACTCCAGTTAGAGAGATTAGTAAAAAGGGGTGGCTGGCTTCTACTTTTTCTTCCTCAGGGAGCCTAGAAGCAGAGAGTGGCAGAACCAATTGTAGGCTATCACCTCTAATGAGTGATGCACCAAATGCACCTCAAAACCGGAGAAGTTAGGACAATAAGAGATGCTCCTTTTGTTACTTTGTTCTTCTGCATCTGGGATGCCAGTGTTGATCAAAGTCATTTTTGTATCACCTCTTGGCAGAGTTTCCCAGTGCACTGCGTTTGGTAATTTACAGCGGAATATTTTCAGCAATAACTGTAACTGACATCTGAAAGTGGTTTATACTCATTTAAAAGATTGGGGAATATAAAAGTCAGGCAAGGTTTGCAGGAGAGGTAATATGGCATATTATAACAGCTGATTTATCTCCAAAGGCACGGGCACGTTTCCAAACACCCATGCCCCTCTCAGGATTGCTGCGGAGACAGAGACTATAGAGAAACAAAAATCCAGCGCCTCCCTTTCAATTGTGGCATTTCCAAAATGCCTCCCGGTGCTGCAAATCAGTACAAGTTTAGAATAATCTGATTTATAGCTGTAACACATGTTGTGAGACTGGAAACTCAATAACATTTTATTACCTACTAAAGAAGTTGTTTATTTAAATGATTACTTCTTGTGACATATACCAGAAGATAAACGGTGTATAAATGAGTAAAGTGTGTGACTGAATGCTTTGTGACAACACACTTCTGTTCATTTTATGCCATTCATTGCTGAGTTTATTCCATAATAAATACAGATACTATTATTACATGTTCCAGAAAAAAAAAATCTTCAGTTAAAGAAATCAGTGCACCTTACAAGAACCACATGTTTTATCAGATTTTCATTGTGATAGTCAGTTGCAATTGAAATTGCTACATTCCTGTTTTCAGAGTGAAGAGCATAATTCATGTGATAATACTCCCAGCCGAAAGAAACCAAAAAACAAACTAGGAAGCTTTATTTTAGGGATGCATAATTAGACATGATGGGAAGATGCCTTATTCCATGGCATCACATTTCCTTTCCTTTTAGCATGATATTTATGGATATAAAGGGGAAAATATCAGTTTCTTATCTGATAAAAGGTCTTTATCTGTTGCTCATAATCTTAAACTAACGTTTCTCCCCTGCCCCGTTCCTGAAAGTATTATTCAATGTAAATTCATATCTGCAGCTGTTGTGCTGTAAAAGGTGGACTCCTTTTCCTTCAAAGGTATGGTAGCTCATTTTGAAAATTGATGTATAGCACTGGTCCATCTTGGTCCTCTGCCTGAAGGAGCAGTGAAGGTCTGAAAGTGTCCTGTGGTCCTGACCTCATGATACTGGTAACAGGCTTTCTGCCTACCCAGTATCATGGGAAATGTTAAGAGCTCATGTAGCCAAGACTGTGTTTTGCCTCATGGCCTAGGAAGGCCTTCTTTAATCACGGAAATTGTCTGGTGGAGCTGAAGCTTTCTCTTCCCATTTCCCTTTGCTTCTCTCCCTGACACCCTTTTCTGCTGACTTTTTGCTGCCTGCTGGGGAGGAACTGAGATTATTTTGAAGGTACCATAATAAGTTTTTATCCTTTCTTCCATCTCCAAAACCTCTCCTTTTCAGTCAGTGGCTCACCTTTACCAATTTAGTGTTCTTCTAATTGGTTGGTCAGACCTTGCAGGTCTTTTTCTGGGGTGGAGGAGAATAGCAAGATCCAATACTGGCACAAACATCAGCTCTTGATGACAAGGCATGACAGAGTGATCTAGGTGTGTAGTCTCCTTCTTTTCTCCTGGGCTCCAGCTACAGCATTAAATCTGTTACTAGTGAGGCTGGCTAATAAACCCCATCACATCCTGGCTGGCATTTGTCATGCATAATTGTAGGCACATATTGAGATTCATGTTGGAAGTAGTTGCTTGCATTTCCGTTCAGTCAGGGCACAGACATTGATATTTGTAGGGTGGGATTCACAAGGTTTATTTTAGACTTTTACAGTCATTATTTCTTCCCAAATCCTGTGACATAAGTGTAAAGGCTAATCTTAAATGCCTAAATGTAAAAAATTTAGGTATAGTGTCTACAGTGTAGGCATAGAAAGTTAGGTGAGATTGATCTCTCTGCTGATGTATTTTAAGATAATCTCCCATTTTTAGGTAAAGGGGGTAAGTGTCGACTACTCCAGCATCCATTGTCTCTAGTAATGGAACTAAACTGGGAGGAGAAACACTTTGCTGGGGACTGCTCTCTGCTCCAGACCCTCACACCCACTGGTTTACACCCATACACTATGGCCTGAGCTGGAGCAGCAGATCCTGCACAAGTTCGGGGTTGACTGGGTGTTTATCATTCTCACAGCCATGGTCAGCTAGCTCAGGGCACTGGGACCCTCTTGGCTTATCACCAGTGTTGAAGACAGAGGCAAAGAAAATATTAAGCATCTCTGCCTTATCTGTGTCCCTGTTTGTGAGGTGACCATAATGTTGTTTGACAATTTAGCCTTGGTCAAATATAATCTAGATATTTGGTGAGAACCATGTTAGTTGTATGGTAGGAGAACAATAACAGGGTCCAAAATGGAGCTTTCTAGAGAAATCAGTTCTGATTTTACAATTAGTCTGTTAAAGTTTCTGCGTGTTGTAGAAAATGTTGCAAGTCAGGTTAATGTACTAACAAATTTTTGTCTTGGGCAGAATGACTATAAAATACAGCAGAGCTGTCATGACTTTTTTTAAACAATCCTAAAATGTAATCGCTGTTTTCTAATGCACTTAATATTTTAGTGTTTCTCACGTCTCTGTATCTTCAGAAAACAACTTCTTCCATTGAAGTGCTGACATTTTCCTTAAATAAGAGACACCAAACACTAAACTTTGTTTTCACAAAATAAATTATTCAATAAGTCTTCTTTAATTATCTCCTCTTTGACTGCTTTGTTGCCTGGATTGTTCATTGCTCTTGCAGAGAAAACGAACCCTGGATTTCCCTAATGGTTATTGGAGATGTCAGCCGTAGTGTTCAGACTCTTCAAAGGATCACTCCCATGGCCTAATCTCCACTGCTCCCCAGAGCTCACCAGTGATTACTTTGGCATGTTTCAGTAGTGACTGTGAGGTGGGGGGCAGTGCTCATTCCTGGTTTTTGTTATCCACGGAAGAAGCTTTGTACCATTGAAAATTGCGAGCTGCATACTGATTAATGTGCCAAAGGCAGCTAAGGTCGTGGCTACATATAAAGTGGGAAACTTGCCGTGTATTGATAGGATAATGAAACAGGATGGAGGAGTGAGTGAACCGTAGATAACAGACATTGGCCATGTCACTTAATGTGCAATTGGAAGGTGCCTGGATGCTGTTGAGGGTGACCTGACACAAGCAGCCACAGAGAAGAGTAAACGCGTGGCTTTCATCCTGCACCACGCGCCCTTCTGTTTACTCCCCTGTTTTCACAGATAAGTGGCATAGTGGTGTTTGGTCTTGAAAGGGGAGGCAGTTGTGTGGAAAAGGCCAACTGCTTTGTTCACTGCTCCTGGTGGAGTGTTGCAGTTCAGGCTCACCCCAAGTGACTGAAGTACCATGTTGGGCTGTGTGGGATTGTGATAGAACATCCTGCTGAATCAAAACCTTCTGTGTTTGTACTTGGGGCTAGATAGCTGAAACCTCTGTGAAGGCTTACTACTCCTCTGGAAAGCCATCCTGTGTGTGGATGTTACCAGGCAGGGTTGGATGTATCAGTCAGTCAGTCAGTCGCTGACTGACTGAACGGTGTCCTTCAGGCTGAACTCTGACATATCAAACAACTGAGGCTAACTCTGGTGCACAGCTGAAAACCATTCTTTTCTTGTAGCAGGCACTTGGTGACTGTCAACAATGAACCTGCAAAGTTGAAGTTCTTTTCTCGTGTCCAGACCTGAGATGAAGATAAACACATCTGAAGATAAACACATCTAAAGAGCAATCTTGGGCTTTATAATCACTGTCTTTGCAGGAGTGTGCAGCTGTGGCATGCAGTTGACCTCTTAAAACCTGAGCAGCCAAGGCTTTTTCTGTCCCCACAGCCTTCCCAAAAGAACAGCAGATTTTTTTATAAATATATTTGTACTAGCAATAGTATCTTTTTTCCTTTTCCAATTTTTTTTAGCAAGTTGATTCAGTCTTTAATTCCTAAACGTGACAGGTGAACTCTTTGGGCCAAGTTTTAACTTGCAGCTTGTATTTATAAGGGAGAAGTAGGCCATGGAAAACCAGGCTTTGAAATGGAAATTCTGCCTCAGCTACAGCCACAGCAGTGCTGCTCAGAGCCCTATTTTGTTTTCTTTTTCCCATCGTCAGCCAAATCAGGCTCACTGCTCCTTGTTCAAAGGAGAAGTGTTAACTTTCCAGAATTCCCTGTGCTGCTGCTTGTGAGTCTTACAGACGTTGTCAAATGTCGCATCCAGTATTCCATGTCTTTGAGCAGGTCTTGAGTTTCTAAGAAAAGACTATTCTTCTCTGACTTCCAGAGTCTTGGAGCTAGCTCTAGGATACAGGGACCCCAAACAAAATAGAAGGTATGTTTTCATATTCCAGTGCTTGCATGTGATTCCAGGCCAGCGTATGCATTTCTGCTGGATAGCCCTACCCCAGCTGTATGCTTCTGTGTTAGCAGGCTGCCATTGAATCAGTAGCTGATCATACAGGGTGTGTAGAGCAAACCAATATTGGATATTTGTGGGAACAGTTAATATGTCACTGGGAAGTTCCTTAAATGTTTGCTCAATAACAAACTGAAGTGAGATAAAGTGAAGGTTATTTGACTGTCAAGCTGGAGCTTCTGCACGATTGGACGGCCACTGTAATTGTGAGCTACTATTAACATATTTCTTTTTTTATGCTGTCTCTTCTGAAATTAATTTCGTTTCTAAATATACGAATTCGGATCTAATTCCATTTGGAGAGGTCCTGTGTTTTGGCAGATGGCAAAACTTTCTGCAGAGTGGCTTGCAAATGTTGGGGTGTGAAGCCAGCTTGGCGGTGATACTCGGAAAATGATCTGGTGGGATTTGTGAAGCATGTTGTGCTGGTATGCAGTACCTGGGAGAATGAAACCATGAGCACAGTGTAGCGTGCCCAGACCTTGCACAGGGTAACATAAAGCATTACTCCTTGGCATTTTCTCCGGTGCTGAAACAGCAGGATTTTAGCTGACGATCTTGCCTGGCCATCTGGTGAAAGAGTGTGAAAGAACTTTACAGAGACTAATTATTTCCTAGATTAATACTGCTGACAAGTACTC
This sequence comes from Ptilonorhynchus violaceus, assembly GCA_013397565.1. Classification (NCBI taxonomy): domain Eukaryota; kingdom Metazoa; phylum Chordata; class Aves; order Passeriformes; family Ptilonorhynchidae; genus Ptilonorhynchus; species Ptilonorhynchus violaceus. Next base: position 52,804 of record VZRJ01009411.1, on the reverse strand, counting down.
CACGAGGCAGTGTGTGTGTTTGCAGGGTGTTATGCTGCTAGAAATGCCATTAATTATTTTGCCTGTGATTCGCCGAACACTGCGATTCTGTATGCTGGCGTTCTGCCCCAACATCACCATCTGTGTATACTGTAGTATTTATTTCAGAACTTTCTGGAGATTTTTCCATTTTCAGATTTAAGAGCCTGGATTAAGTAAATGTTAATAAAAGGCGTTAAAACAATCTACTTTTTTTTTAAAACAGTTTTTCTCTCAAAACTTGTCAAAGTCTGGTTACTAACAATATGCTCTGTGGGTTGTACTCTTAGTGTAACTGCTCTCAGGCACTGCAGTTTAAATGGAGTTTAAGGCTCTTACGCATTGATTAATTTCTCCATGTATTTTTTTAAGAGAAGTCACTGTGACAGTTACTTTTATATGCCTTGTAACTAAGGTATAATATTTATTATGTTATAATGAGCATGTTAAAAATACTGCATTGCTTATCCATGTTAAAAATATTTATGCTGCACATGGAGACACATCAATAATTTGATCAAAGATATCAGCATAATCAATGTAACCATCAGAACTGTTAAAATAATAATAGAAATATTCCTGGCTTCAAAATATTAGAAATACTAAAGTCTAAACTGATTTTTCTTTCATGACTTCACTGGATTCTGATTGATGATGATTTTTTTATCTTCCCAACATAGAATTCTGGTGCAATTCCACATCTAATCAAAGAACTGTTGCTTTTAGATTGATTTATCTATAGACCTCTTATTAAGAATAATTTCAGATTAAAATGCCCATAGGTTCTTTGTGACCTTTTGTGTTACTCTGTCTTCAAGGTCTTTTAACACTTAAGGTGTACAAAACCAGTCTGATATGACAAACTCCTCTAGGTTTTTCTGTTGTTAAGACAGATGTCCTGCCTTATTTACTGAAAAATGGAACAATCACCCAGTGGAGCAACACATATGGTCTAAATTCACTGACCTATATTTACTGAGAAAAAGAAAATCTCTGGTGGAACCTCAGAGAGGGAAGAAGCATCGTGTTATCCCTTCAGAGAGGAAAAAAAGGAATCAAAGAGTTTAAAGAACACTGGGGAATTTCTATAAAATAAAAATGGTTTTGGAGTGGATGACTGTGTGGAAAAATAAAAGTCTTTTTAGACTCTTAGAGTGGAAACAGAGGAAAGTAGTGGAATTTGTGCAAAGACAGTTGGGGTGAGATAAAATGGAAAATGTGACATTTATGATGGGGTAGCAAGAAGCACCTTGTTAATGGAGCAGGGTTGCTGTCCTGAGGGAGAAGGATGTTCTTGCTTGGGGGAAACCTCTGGGTTTTGCACACTGTGCTCAGAAATATCACCCAACCCAAACCCCAAAGCTAGTACATAACTTCTTGGGAAAAAAACCCATCGCTGGTTATTGAAAAAGGAGCAGGTAAAATGAGGCTATAGAACTCAGTGTCTTAGATTATTAAACTGCTTCAGGGGTACAGTCACTGTTTCTTATCACAAGGACTACTGCAGTCAACCTAGAAACCTCTTGTGAATGCCCAAATAAAACCTGTATTCTTTCTCCTTTGTTTTTCCTTATTTGCATGGACCTCTTAGAGCTCTAGCACAACATAACTCAAGAGTTTGCTCTCAATGCAGGGTCTGCCTAACCCTGACTCTGACTGAAGAGGTGCTTCGTACCCCAGTGAGGGGGCCTCTGCTGTCAAGCCAGAATGATGCTGACATGACTGTTAGTGATGACCCAGAGAGTTAGATCTGTTCCTTGTGCAGCAACTCTCTGCTGGCTGTGCTTGCCTTCTCAGAGAATCTGTTCCTCTGTGTGGCTGTAAGTCTGGAGTAACATGCAAGCTGAGTCGCTACTGCAACCGTAGACAAATTCTTCAACTGTAAGAAGACAAGTGCTTTTACAGAACAGACTATTTGATTGCCTAATTTGCATTCACCTACCAGAAGCCTGGGTGGTGGTTTTCCTTGAAGGAGTCAAACCTGTTTTTCAAAGGCTTTTCCAGAGCCCTGCCCATAGGATCCAACATTCTAACTATAGGAAATACTCTTGCAAGACAGGGAGCCAAGATTTACTTGAGTTTAACCATATGAAAGAGTCAGGATGATTCAGGCAACAAGTCTAACTTGAATTTCCATTGAGAAGAGCCCTTTTCCCTCAGCAGGTTGTGGAGTATGACTGCATGACTTGCTTAAACTCAGTGCTTACCTCTTGGGAAGCAAAAGTTTGTTGAAAATAAACTGCTCTACAGAGATGAAGTGATTTGTCCACCACTAAAATTGGCTGGAGCCCAGAGACCAGAGTTCAGACCTCCAAGCCTGTCACTGGCCAAACGTAGAGATTGCACTGTGGGTGTCTATGTCTGAAACACCCCTCAGGCAGCATTTAGCTCAGCAGAGAAAATCAACTCATCTCAGTTTGAGCTAGGTACAGAGAATGAGTTGAATGAATCATGCCCTGAAAATACTTAATTTTCTCTATTGTTTGTAAAAGGAATTTGAGGTGACTAGTTCAGCTGTAGATGCTTGCAGAAAGGTGAGATGGGTCCAGCCTCTCATCATAGCCTTTACTCTACAAATGCTGGCTTTCAATAGCAACAGACTGCAGTGAATTGAAGCTCCTGTTGGATCTGTGCACTGGTACAGGGAATAGACTGGACTGGTTGGGAGATTGCTAATTTAGATTTCAGTCTTAAACACAACTAAGACAATCTGCTGCTATGTGTTGTGAGTGAGGAAACACAAGTAAATCAGATCCTAAACCTTGATTCTAGTCACTTTTACCAGTATAAAAGCAAAGGATAGGATGTTGCATGTTATTGCAGGTAGGACATGACCTAGTAAGAAACAGCTTTAGTACCAATGGTGATTTAAATTTAAGGTCCCCATCCACACTGTTTTCAACAGTTTTTTTCATCATCTCACTTCTTCTTGCTCAGTGCTCTGGAGACCCCTTTTCTCACACAAACATCTGCCTGGTGCCCCTTCTCTGGATTACAGGACCGTGGGCTCTTTTTCCCATATGTTCCTTGCCCCAGATTCTCTAACCTTTTTTCCTTTCAGTACAGGGCTAGCCTGTTGTCACAGCAACTTGGGTTGGCTTAAGAAACGTGTAAGGGTAGAAAAATTGAAATAAATCTGAGTTGTGTAGTGTGAAGTGTCTTCCCACTGAATAGCTGAATGACAGAGCATTAGACAGGATAAACCTGAGCATCACAGATGATTTAAATCTGTTGCTCTCTCACAGCATGATGGTGCCCTGTGTGCTTGAGCTTACCTCTGTGCAAGGGGAGTAGGCTGGTTATGAGGTTTGAGTGCTCTGTCTTAACTTTCCAGCTGCTATTTATATTACATTACCTCACAGAGCATCCAGCTGAGAACAGGACCTTGCTGTGTGATGTACAAGGAGTGTACAAACAGTTTTGTACAGTCTTTGACCAAATACCACAGTCTTTTGGCGAGTCTTGAACAGCCTTTGACTGAAAAAAAAAGAGTGCAAGCTAAACATACAGGGCAAGTAAGGGGCGAAACAGGAGAGAAAACTCTGTGGGGAGCCAAACATGAATCGAAAAGAGGTGGAGTATACATCTCTATGGGTTTTTTAAATTTGATTTTATGCTTAATTAATTTTTTTCTTGGATGTCGTTAGTGGCCCTTGCTAATCAAGCAGGTGAAAGACACCTGCAGCATGTGAGTCAACACCCAACAGTGAATTCAAAGGTGCTAAAGTAATAAAGGATCTGGTCTTATAAATTACTTGTCACACCCTCACTTTACTCCTTGTAATGAAGACTCAGGTGGAGCCAGGAATGAGCAAGGCCTGTGTCACTGAAGATTAAGCAAATGTCTCCCTGTTTCCCCAAACCCTAACACTGTGCTGCAACATTTTAAATAATACCTTCTCACTAATCTATACTTCTCAGGGAAATATCTGTAATGTATTTTATTACATTCTTCTGTCTCAGATTTGTTGTGTCATAGTTGATCTCTGAGGTCTATTCAGATTAATGGGATTAGACTTCTTTCCAAATTTGTTCTCCTTAAATATGTTGCTTTGATTTTTTTTGTGTGCCAAACAGGACTGAAAAGAAAATGGAATGACTTCTTGCAGAAAATAATTGTTTCTGATAATGGAGAAGGATCATAACAATGTGTTTGCTTAGCTGCAGATTGACTCTGTGTATAGGGAGCTCAAATCTGAGCCTTGCTTAGCTATTCAAAGGATCTGTGTGCTGGCTGTACAAGAGTTCCCAAATGGACACAGTTACGCCAAGGGCCCTGCTCCCATCAGAGCTGTGTGTGCAGGTCTGTGATTGTGGATAGGCAAGGACTCCCAATAGCAGGGTCACATGGTCTCTTCTTTTTCTTAGTAGAGCTTCACTACGACACCTATTTTTTACCTGGAGGTCACCTTTCTAGTCCATGAGTCCTGCCCCACCTGCCACAAGTTTCACATCATATAATCCCTTCCGAATTTTCCCATCTTCCATTTTAGAAATACCTTGATAGCAAAAACTCTCTGCTGTAAAGACTGGGAATGGTCTTCTATTTCCTACCTAGGTGTATTGACTGCTACATTGTACTCACTTGTTTTTGTGACCCAAATTTAAATACCTTCTCTCATGTATCGTTCTCATACCATATTTTCTTAGACTAATCCCCTTATACTCCCCTAGAGAGAGAGAGATCAGTCTGTCTCTGCTTTTGTTTGACTAGACTAAACAAGCCACATTTTCTTTACTCCTCTCCCAAAACAGGTTTTTATCTCCCTCAGTTACCTTAAATATGATTATCTGCATATTACATTGAACGTGGCTTGCCAGTTGAGTCACTTGATACCTCACCAACGCTCTATACAGAGACACTTAAATTCGTGGGTCTGTGTGGAAAAGGCTTCCGTAATATTGCATTTGCCTTTGTTTTGGCTGCATCACATCAGAAACTCGCAGTTACTTTATGGTCAGTTGATTCCAGCGATTCCAGCTGATGAGTGTTCGGGTTTTTGCTGTTACTTGTGTTATCAACCAATAAGGGCAAGACGAAAGTGTTATCAGCTTATTGAATGCCACAGAAAGCAAGTGTTGGAACAAGGACAGACCTGGACATGGCCTTGTGCCACCAGTGCCAGAAGTGACATCAGGCTTTTCTTGCAAAATTTTCTGGGTTTAAGCAAGATAACATTGATAACGTGGAAGTCATGGAAATACATTATTTTCATTATTGTCCTTGTCTCAAGATAACATCCCTGATTTGTGCAGCAGCACAGAATAAGGTGAAGTCACATTCAAAACAGTTACTTTGCTTATCAGAAGGAAGCAGTTCTATTTCTGTAGGGCACAGCCATGGCTAATCACTTTGCTTGCATTTGTGTTTCTCAAAAAACATCCCACAATATATGATAAGGATAGTGGCTTCATGCCACAATTTCTCACCCTGAGATCCCTTTTCCAAGGACAGGGAAAAGGCTGACCACGGGAGAGCTTTGGACCCTTTGCTGGGGAGGTGCCTGTGGAAGGTGTGTGTGCTGATGATGATTATCAAGTAATTACAACAGGAAGGCAGAAGCCAGCCTGAATGCTCACATGCTGTATTCAGATAGCAAAGCTCCTAGCTCCTAACATAATCTTCGCTGATCAAGCAGGGATTGGGCTAAGCCGGGACTTGGCTGACTGTAATAGTCCTCTTGCCAAGGAGGTCAGGGCTAGGCCAGGCTGGCTGGGAGCTGGTGTAGAAAACGACCAAGGTTGGTTGATTGTGTGTCAGGGCACACAGATGCTGCCCAGCCCACCGGGGAATCTCTCTGAGCTGAGTGGCTCTCTCCTTAGGTTTCCAGGAAGGTGCAAGTGTCACAGTTTGGGCCTCATTGCTAAAGAAATTAAAGCAAGAGAAGTCTGCGAGAGAGCAAAGAGAGGGAAAAATTTCTCAGTATCTAAATCAGATGAGAAAGGGGTATAGTTGCTCCAAAGTGCCCTTTTTAGCAAAACACTGGGAAACAAGGTGTAACAGGGAGTTATTTAGCCTGACTTCATTCACTTCTTAAATCTTGATTGCATACCTTGTGGTTTTCTTTCTTTTTTTTCAACTTCTCCAAAGTCCAAAGGGTTTTCTGGGAGTGACAGTTCTGTCTGAGAAAGGCCAGAATTGTTATTTACAAGGGGCTGCAATTTCCTTCTCTTTTGTGATTGTACTTCTCTGTCATCTTCCTGGTTATCAGCCTGTTCCAGTTTCTTTTACTTTTGTTTTTCCTTTCATTGCAAATAATGGGTTTCTCAACACTTCTTCTCTTTTATTTTTTTAGAATAATCTCATTACCCATTAAGATTGATGAACTGTTTCCTGCCTTCCTGCTTTCTCTCGGCTTTCCTTCTGCTGTCTCTGCAAATATTCTTCAGCACTCTGATGCCGTCCTCACGTCCATTGTGGGACAAGGCTAACTAATACAGGCTTTGCACTTTCTTTGTAGGTCATGGTGTGGCTTCATGCTAGCTGACTTGGACCCTTTTGTCATGAAATGTCAAATAAAAAAAGCTGATCAAAAATATTGACTGGATTATGGGAAAAATGCAAAAAAAAAAAAAGATCTTTTTGAATCTATTTTGAAAATGCTTTTTCAGAGTTTACTTTTAAAAAATACACTTAGTTATCATTGTCATAACTCCCTTCGTCTCATCTCTACTTTAAAAAAAAATTATAGAAGCTTTCCCACTGAAAATGTACAGAATTTTAATGGGGTGACAGGGTTATTTTGACTGAAAAAATCGACCTGTTTTAGTAACCCCAAAAGGGTGAAAACCTGTTCTCTTAAAGGCAGCAGATGTTTTGCTGTGAACTTTCAGGCACTGATCTCTTCTCTCTGGTGTCCAGTGACAGAACCTGAGGTGATGCTACGAAGCTGTTTCTGGGGACGTTTAGGTTGGACATTAGAAAAAGGCTCTTCACCCAGAGGATGGTTGGGCCCTGGAACAGGCTCCCCAAGGAAATGGTCATGGCACCAACCATGCCAGAGTTCAAGAATCTTTTGAACAATGCACTTAGGCACACAGTATGACTCTGAGGGTGTCCTCTGCAGGGCCAGGAGTTGGACTCGATGATCCTTGTGGGTCCCTTCGAATTCAGGATATTCTGTGATTCTGTGATTTCTTGCCAGGAACTTATGCAAGGTTCAGGTGCATCTGGAGGATGAAAGCCTGCATAGTGCTCTAGGCAGTTGGGTAGAAAAAGACTTTTTGATGCAGAAAGTAATGAGGTGCTCCAGGCACTGCATCCTCTCCCCACAGGGTTTGGCTCTGGCTTTGGTATCATGTGAGAAACGGGGCAGAAGATACTCAGTTGCACTCTGGGGGATTCCACTGACAATATATGATTGTTTTCAAATCTGAAGCCACAAATACCATGTGATATATATGCTGGGGTATTTTGCACATAAACTGCTTTCCAGAGTGAAGAGTCCAAAAGATAGAGAAGAAGCATTTCAGATTTCAGGAGCAGTAGGCCATTACTATTCAGGAGTTGATTCCTGCCTTTCAGGCTTATTACATTGGAATTTGGAGCCCAGGAGTATGGTGAGGTTATCCACAGGATTCCACAAAGTTACAGTTTTATTAGCTACACTTCCTTGTATTTCGCCCAGCCACATCTATGCAGGTAAACTAAACAGGGAGCCTTCCTGAGCACTCATTGATCTCCACCTGGTTGAACTGTTGGAGTGGCAGCCAGCATAACTTTGGCCCATAAGGGTTAATGGTCCCCCAAACATTTCCTTAGAATATTTCCAAAGTTTGAACATTCAAGTATCCATCTTCTTTTGGGGGATAATAATGTTTGGAAGGATGAAGGTGGGCTGATAGGCCATTTCAGGCCAGCTGTCCCCACTGCCCAGGAACATTTCTAGCCACTTGTACTTTTAGTCTAGGTGTTGGCTGGAAGTGTTACTATAATGTTTTCTTTCCTTTCTCTTTTTTTTAAAAGGCTTAATCTCCTTTTTGATTATGAGTGTGTAATTTCACCAGGGGAGCTGTGCTATGAGAACAGAAATGATTGTATTTTATAAAAAAATTCTAGTGTCAAAGGGACATTTTTGTTGTTTGTAAAAATTCTTGCCGATGTAACTCATACAACAATAGAGCTAAACCAAATGGGTGGAAAACATTTGCACAAATAGCAGTAATTGCAACTGAAAGGTGTAATTGTCGTATCTTCCTGTGACATGATGAATTTGAAATACCATTCATTATAAAAAAAATTAAAGGGCACATTCCATGTAAACAAAGTAACACAGTTCACAAAGGATAATTTTCACTGATAATTTCTTTTTATATGCAAAACCTGATTCAAAGATACTCTTTTAGGTGATAAGAGCTATTGTACAGAAGAACTCATGTATGCTTCCTGTAAGAGCACAGTGTAGTCTTTCAGCTTAAAGCCTGGACAGTTTATATCTAACAAGTAATCTTGTTACTAGATGTAGGTATTTTCTTCCCAAAGTTCCTCTTAAGAAGTTTCACTTTGTATGAATTCATCTGTCATTGGAAATTATTTCAGTGCTTGATTTGGGTGCATTTTTGTCTTCAGATCCCTACTGAACTGCTCATTAAATTATCTTCAGTACACAGGGTTTGGACAAGGCAGATTTGAACTTTACGTGAGTCCTGCCTTACCTAGGGCTTTTAGCTGCTGTGTTTAGGACAAGGGTGCTCACACATGGCTTCTTCCACCATCCTCACTGCAATATTTAAAGTCAGAGCAAGATAAAATTACATAATTTCCAAGTGTTCTCTGAGCACTGAGACGTTGAGCCATTCCCAAGAAGCAATATACAAGTACGTGAGTGTAATAGCTTAGAATTTAAAATCTTTTGATGCAATTATGATACAGGACTTCTGCTAGTAGACTTCGTTGATCTGGTGGTACTTTTATTCTAACATGCGATTTGCTAAATGTTTTCTGGATTTATTTTATTTGATGGGGGATGGGGAGGGAGGAATGCAGACTTGCTTTAGCTTGTGGGCTTTTTTTACATTCTCTAAACAACTGGGGATGAAACACTGGTGGAGATGTCACTGAGTAACAGAGATAAGAGGTACAAACAATAATTTCTTAATTACTTGGATGCTGAGCTTTGGTTAAGATGCTCAGCTTCCAAATCCTGGACGGATTTTGGGCTGGGAAGAAATTAGCAAAGACAAGAGAACCCATCATTTTCCCACTGTGTCGGGGGGCATCATTGCTGGCCCGGACCATTGCCTATGTAGGCAGCACATCAGCTCCCTGCTGTGAATGGACCTCAGGCCTTCTTATACCTTATACTCACATGTCTCTGCCTGGTTTCTCAGGGACTGAAATCCTTTAATTTATCCACGTTCTTGGTGTCAACACATAATGCCTTTGTATACTCAAGATTCAACTGTATGATCAAATACTATGGCCTCTGTGATCTAATATTCCCTTCATCCTAAAAATCAATTCACAGAATCAAAATCAATAATGCCCTAACACATGTAACCTGTCAGTTCTGTAATCTGTTTCTTGTGGCTTGTCGTTGTTTTTGCAAGCCTTGTGTTTTAACAGAAAATGTTCTTGCTAAATCATGTAACTTTAAAGAACACCCTAAAAATCTGAGTGTATATAATAAGACCATAGTGCAGAAAAGTTTGATTGCATTTCAGTTGTTGCCAGTGCAGTTGTATGTTTTTGCTTTCATGTCTATGAAAGGGGCACAGACTTCATATCACATAGCAGAAGTTGGATCAGACACCATCTGATTCCTTATGCACTCACACCACTAGATTTTTTTTGCCTACTCCTGCAACATGTGAAACTGGGTGGCATTTTTCAGTTAATAAAGAGGATAGATATTGTAGACATTTTTACCTCTGGTTGATGCTTTGCACCTTCCCCAAGGATAAGATAAAAGAATTTTCTGCATGCTTGTACTTTGAACAGAACATTAGATGTCAAGACTATGGGAAAGGAAGGAGAGAAGATGAAAGTTGAAACATGATTAGGTATACATGTATTACAGAGGAAGTAATTAAGGTCTTGGGTAGGTTTTGCACAGATTTAAGATCTCCAGAAGTGTCCCCACAGCTTGTAACATCCTGCTTTTGCATTAAGGCAATACCCACTGCTGTGGTACAGTGAAGAGTTGATCACTGTTTGTTTTTCAAAAAATCCTTCTGTCTTAAGAAACCCCTTCTGTAAATGGTTTGTACTCATTCACTTAGAAAAATGTAAATCTAGGCTGAAATTTACCATATAGTGTATCATTGCTGACAATGTATTTTAGTTATTTAAACTTAACATTATGTGCAAACAAGGAAAGAAAACCTTTCACATGGATATTCCCTACTTCTAAAATTACCTGGTGTATAGGGATTCACATGCTAAAGTTCCTACATAAGCAGTCCCTTTCTAAAATGCAGCCTATAGTTAGTGTAAGATGCAGCCTTTGAGTGCAAAAAAGGCAAAGGGGGGAAAAGGTATATGAAAATGGCAGCATAGCTAATGATTGTGTGGACTCACTTCTGTCAGCAGGCTTTCCAAGATTTTTCAGTAAGATATCAGATGCATATATCTTGCTTGCATTGAGTGAATTATGGGGAAATATCTCCACAACAGCTGTTCTATTATGTCTTATCAACTGTATATGTATTTGTGTAATAGACCACAAATTCCACTTTCTAATAAGTTGTTGAATATGTATTTGCAGTACAGATTTAATGTCTCTGCAGATCAGATAATGCTACACAAAGTTTGCCAAATGATACTGGCATGTAGTTTTTGGCAACAGCATTCTTTCCTTGAAAGAATAAAAAAAAAATACACTGAATATAGAGAAGCTATTTATAAATAGGTCTTCTTTAAGTTTTTTCAAGCCCAGCAATGGTACATTAGCTGATTGAGTCTTTTGTGAGATAGCTTAATATAATGCCACAACGGTATTTAGACACTTTGCCAAATAAAAGAAGACAAACCACAGAGTTATTAAAAAGGCACTCTTGCAGTTTCTGCATCGTGTTTACTGCCATCATTGTCAGTTAACCAGTGGAAACTTTCTTGAAAGTTAATTCACTTTCAGAAGGGTGGAATACCCAAGAGGCACTCTGATTCTTTAGTGTTACTCCTGGCAAGGGGATATTTTCATTCCTCCATTGTGCTTTTGGATATTTATATTCCGTTATTGCCTCGTGTAAGTTACTGTAAGTAAACAATGAGACTAAATGAACAAGCCCCTAATTTTTCCATATATAATCCATTTTGTAGCATGAGGGCAATAGTTTCACGATGTTTATTTTTCAGTGCTCTTTTTTTAATCAGTTTTTAATGATTATAGCAATAGGCTTGGTCCCGTGCCAATCCAGGCAGTAAAAATGCCCCCTAGTAAAAATGCTCGTGGTGCAGAACTGAGTCACAGCAGGAGAAATGTTAATTTCACTTTAATTTTCCTTTTCCCATTTTCTTTCTGTTACCACTAATAGTGTTATTTTAGAATTATTGTGGGTTAGACAGACCAGCTTAACTGCTATTTCTTTTTCAGATGCAATCTTCTAAGCAATTACATCAAAGTTATTAAAGTGGTTATCTGACATAATGCATATTAGTCCAGTAAAGATAAACCAGGTGTGACCTAACAGTCTTTATCACTACTTCTGCATAAGCATTGCAAGAAGATCCCTAGCACTCTATCTAGGGATCATTCTTACTATCTTTGACCAGAGCCATAACGGCTCCCAGAGATCGCATCCTGAGAAATACTCCGCCACAAAATTGGTAAATGACTGAATTTATATCCCCAAATCATTATGACTCATCCACTTGTTAACTATATAAATGTATTCTGCAATATTGAACAAAAATACCTTACTTCACTTCGAGACTGACAACATTAAGGTCTCTTTTTAGATCATGGTAAGAATGCACCAGTATCCTAAAATATTTGGTGTCAAGACATCCTGACTTCAAAAGTGGGACCTTCCGACACTAAATCATCCTTATTCCATCTCCATACCCTCCAAATGAACGTACGAAAGCATCGCGAAGCTTACTGATTCATTGCCCTGTTACTTTTTCTATGTCCAAAATCCCACAACTGTTTCTTGTACAAACTACCAAAGCTCTTCTCCAGCCAGACGTTTCCAGACATTAATTATTTCTATTTGGAAGCTCTCATACAGGCAGCGTAGAAGTGCGAACAGTCGTCTTTCCTCATGCTGTACAGAAGTGAGAGTTATTGTACTCATAGTGCAAACACTTTGGCGTGTCCATAATTTTACTGCTCTGAGTCATCCCCTTGACATCTGTAAGATGACTGAAGATAATAAAGTTCAGCATGTATGGAAGCATTTGCTGGGCAGGAGTTTATAGTTCCCATAGTCATTATTTATCCGTGTTGCATATATTAATTTCTTCTATTGCTTTTTCCCAAAGTTTCACAGATAAGTTACAGAATAAGATTGAGAGGGAGGTCACATTAGCCATTCCTCTTCTTCAAGGCAAGATAATCTAGAATCGCATCTTTTCTAGGATTTGTCTAAAATGTTCTTAGAAACATCTAATGATAATTCCATGTCTCCTTATGAAATTGAAGTGAAATGTTTGATGAACTACCTTATTGATAGGCAGAGGTTAGTTATGGGATATTGCTATCCTATTAAGCATTTATCTTGCATTTTTAATTGTTGTCCTCCAATTTCTTACTGAAATGTTGGCATGCTCAGACCAGTATGTGAGGTGCAGATCTCTCCAGTTTCAAGGAAAAGCAATTTTTAGTTTTCCCATTAGTGTAACATTTCTTCTTCCAAGAAATGTATTGATCTGCCTAGCACTCAAAATAACTTTTATGTATGTTAAAAGTACTCAGAATATATTTAAAAATATATTAAGTCAGTCCATATACATTCCTTCTGTAGTTCTTTGAGAGCACGTAGGTAAATTGGTATCCGCCGTTTTCCAGTGCTGTCTTCTTTTATAACTGTTTCCAAACATCTACAATGTCTTTCCAATTAAGGACACAATGAGTGAATATTGCTGACTACTTGGCTACTGATGCACTGTGGATTATGAGGTTGAAGGAAGCCAACTAACAGTAGACTTATTTATAGATTTTTTTTTTCTAGTTGCTGAAGTAACTAAAAAAGAAAAAAGATGGTGACTTTGGATCACTGAGACTTCTTTACAATGGAAAAATGAAAGGCACAGTCCCACAGACGTCCCAAAAGTAAATTTTGTATTGGCATCGTAGAAAAGTCCTCTGTTTTGAAGATCAGTCCTGTAGCTTTAATGGTGTTGATATAAGTGAAGGGGTTAAGGGCAGGTGGGACGACTGCCCTACTGCAGGTTAGACCAAAGCTTGGCCATGCCCAGCTGTGCATTCTTGCAGTATTAGTCATTATTCTGCTGCCCACTGTATCATTACGTGTTTATTCAGGTTAAGAAACACATTTTGCAAGTGGTAGAGTTGGATGTAGTATAAAATTTTCTCCTTCTTACAGATTGAAATGGTCTGTCTTATTTCTTCAGTTCTTTTTGATTTTATTTTCCTGACAGAAAAGACTTCTGTTTCAGTAACATATGTAACTTCCCTTGTAACTTGGAATTTGTGACTCTAATAGAATATAGGGTTTAATTGAAGGAATATGCTGTTGAATCAGGTAGAATAAAAGATCTAATTTTGTGTGCTGGTTTTGGCTTGGATAGAGTTAATTTTCGTTACAGCAGCTGACATGGGACTATATTTTGGATTTGTGCTGAAAANGAATTTGTGACTCTAATAGAATATAGGGTTTAATTGAAGGAATATGCTGTTGAATCAGGTAGAATAAAAGATCTAATTTTGTGTGCTGGTTTTGGCTTGGATAGAGTTAATTTTCTTTACAGCAGCTGATATGGGACTATATTTTGGATTTGTGCTGAAAACAGTGTTTATAATTCAGAGATGTTTTCTTTGTTGCTGAGCAGCACTTTCACAAGTCAAGGCCTTTTCCCTCTTACACACCATCATCCCAGCAAGTAGCCAAAAAACTTTGACTTGCTCCACAAAGGTGAATTCGAGCACCTGAGCCTATTCCTGTCTATGTCACTAGGAGAAAGATTAATTTAATGTATTGAAGGAAATAGGCACTATAATTTTCTCTCGGTTATAATATACTGACAAAGATGTCACAGATGTCAAACAGAGGGAATTTCTTGTCCTGTTTCTCTTTTGAGTGAAGAAGGAACTCAGTAGCACTCACTGTGAGTAGCGCTCACATACCAGGTTCAGCAGAGCTGGTAGAGTAAGGAGCCATTTTTACCATCAGTTTTTTCCCCACAGGAGTTAGCAGAAACCTGGGGCAGCTAGCCATTGCTAAGTGCTTTTACAATGAATAGTTTAGTATTTAGATATATAAGACGTGTTTTGAATGATCTTCTGAGTTTTGGTAAATGTACTCACTAACAAAGTGGCACTGGTTTACCTGCACTAAGGAGATTTCTATAGGGGTGACATTCCTTTTGTGTCCTTTCTTTGTATCTTATAACCGTGGCCATGCTATGAAATGCCTTGGCCAGGAGAGATAGAGGCAGCCTAAAACTCAGTAGGTTTAAAAATATTGTGTCATGAAGAAGGATTATATTCTCCTGTTTGCTGAGGACATGTGCCTGCTAGTTTTTTACCTTAGCTACTGTAACTCACTGGTAAATGTTAGGTACCATGCCTCTGCCACATCCTTGCTGGTTCCAGCATTATTACTGCTCCTAACACAAAAGTGAGCCTTTTAACTGCAAAGTAGCTGTATGTTACTGGTGATCCTTCCTCCATTCCTGGAGTGCTGAGCAAATGATGACTGCTACATTTTCTAGGTACTGTTTTTGGGCAAAATTCACTGTGTTGGAAATAGAAATAACAATTTCAGGCTACACTGTCTTGTTCAGTGGCATTTCCAGCAGTGTGTCCTTGATTTCTCTCCCTTTGAATTTGCTGTTAGAATTGTGGAATAAATTGATGAGAAAGGACTTTTGTCGGATTTCACCTACTCAAAGCCCTGCTCACAGCTGGGCCAATTTTCTCATTAGGTCAGGTCGCTCAGGACTCTTTTGAGTCCTCCAAGGATGAAGATGGTATAACCCTCTGGGTGATCTGTACCAGTGCCCTACGTCTGTCATTATGACATTTTTTTCCCTCTTACATTCCTTACATTCCTCTTACGTTTCATATTGCAGCTTGATTTTCTTTTTGCTTCTTTGGCTGGACACCTAGGAGGTGAGTCTGGCTCTATCTTCTCTATTATTCCCCTATTTAGGTAGCTGAGGACAGCTATTAGATTCCCCCCATGCTCCAATCTTTTGAGCTAACACAACCCCGATCCCTTGGCCCATCTTCATACTTTTTATGCTCCAGATCTGTAACCCTCTTGGTGGCCCTTCTCTGGATCCTCTCCAGTATCAGCAGCCTGAGGCCCCACACTTGGACGCGGTGCTCCAGATGCCTCATGCATGCCAAGGAGAGGAAAGGATCACTTTCCTGGCCTGCTGGTCACTCTCTGGCTAATGCAGCCCAGTACATGGTTAGCCTTGGCTGCTGCAAGGACACACGGCTGACTCACGTTCAGCTTGTCCTCCACCAGCACTCATCCCCCAACCAGCTCCGCAAGCAAAGCTGGAAAGTCTTGAGCAGTTCCTTGGGAGATTACATCCTTCTTCCTTCAGTTTGCAGATGCAGTCAAACTGGAGGAAGAAGGAAGGGAACTTACAGGTGCTTCCTTTACAGCACCTCTTTTTTTTTTTAACCTGATTTCAGTGTTTTGCCTTGAAAGCCCTTCTGGTCTTTGGCACATGCTTCAAAGCCTGAAACTCTTCCCAGCTTCAGAAGGAGGGAGGGAAAACAACTGTACGGTTGGGGTAAGTAGAGAGTGGGACTGCTGTAAGTTAAGACATTCAACTCAAAACATCCCTTTCTCCTTGGGCTGAGGAGGTGAGGGTTTACTTGCTTTCATCTGATCTGTACCTGATAGGTACAGAAGATGCCTGAGGCGCAACTCTGAATGCTAATCAACAACATTAAAAAATAAATACAAGCAAAAAGCTATTACATCCTGTCATTCTACTGTATGTAAATTTGATGTTGAAAAATACAGTAAGGAAAACAATCCTGAAGTTTACGATGAGTCTTTCTTATTTTATTTATGTATGTAAGGAATGCATGGTGATAGAGTGCTGTAGCTGAATCAAATTTCTGTTAATTTATGAAAACGGGGATGCAATCTTTTGACAGACAAGTTGTTGCAAGTGTTTTTGAGCAACATATCCAAATTTTTTTAAGTGGAACAGATGTAATTGTTTACAGAGCAGTGTTTGCTGTGGAGTACTTGTAGTACACTTTCAGGATCAACAGCAGCAGGCGGGTAATGCATTAGTTATGCTTCACCTTTCTGAATATTAAGATTTTGCACTCTGTCCTCTGTCCTGTTAAATAAGAACTGCCTTGCCAGTTCTCCCTTGCTGAGCTCTCGACCTCTGCAGACATGTGGTGCAGGTGGGCAGCATGACATCTGAACTTCCAGCTTCTTGGGCAGAGCGGCCTGACTGGAATAATTGCATATGTTCCTTCTACCTTCCTAACAGCTGGAATTACATCTGGAAACCTACTTCATGTACTTTACAGGGCCTGGTAGGAAAGTAAAACTGTGAATAAAACCACTGAGCTTTATGCCCTTCAGTTGGTTGTAGTAACTGATGTAACCAGACCCCTCTAGTCCAGAGCCCAGTCTGGATTTTAACATAGTTTTCACCCCTCCACTGTTTTTTTGAAACAAATTAACAGTGTTTTTTCCTCCCTTAGGTCTGTAGTCACAAGTCATAATTTAAACTAGATTTTGGAAATGCAGATTTCCAAATCTACAATATTTGATCTACATTTTGGATATATAGATCAAATTATGGAAGATACTTTTTCTGAGGTTAAAGCAGAATTGAAATGAGCAGAATTTCTAATAATGCTTCACATTTGCTTCAGTTCTTACTGATGGATTGCAATAATGTTTAGAAAGTTTGACTGCAGTAGAGTTTCTGAAATTTGACAGCATTTCTGAACTGGTCGTGGTTCAAACTGAAATGTGCAAACCTAGCAATCTAAAATTAGGGTTCCAAATTCATATTTAGGTATTCAGTTAAGAACTGACACATTTACCTGCTGTTGAATTCAGTAGAATTCAAAAAATGATGTGGAAAGACAATTTACCCTTGGCTACACTTGAAGTTAAACTGAGTTCAGCACCGGCTGTAACTGCTTTATCAGCAGTGGGTAAATTTGCTGGAGTAGACAAAGCTTCTGAGTTTCTGGGTTTTTTGCTCAATAGGAAGCAAATTTATGAACTTTTTTTCATGTTTGAGTGTTATAACTAAATCTATTTATTTCTGTCTCCCAGATGTTTTTTGGAAGCCAGGAAAGATTTAGCAGTCTTAGCAAAAAAAACAATGATCATTTTGGAAACATTTCACAATCCCCTTTCTGCGTCAAGACTTTGTGCTGTACAGAGATAAATTAAGCTGTGTTTTGGGGCCCCACGCATCCACTGTCCAGCTGTTGCAGATTTCATGATGAACTGCAGTTCATGGTTTTGGATAGAGAGGGATGTAGGAAGTTGCTGGCTGGGCTCCACGAGGTGAAGGTGCTCAGAAAGGATGGGCAGGATCCCTATGCTGCTGCCTCCCTTCTGAAAGAGGAGAACAGCAGGACCTGGTGGTGCCTCTCACACCTTCACTGCGATCTCCTGTTCACATCCAGTGGCACTGTGCCCAGGAGTGCTCAGTGGTGCAGCAGTGCATGTGTGCTGCCCCTGCTGGCATCTGGGCAAAAGAAAGAGTGCAGAGGGCTGTCCCCATGC
Organism: Ptilonorhynchus violaceus; assembly: GCA_013397565.1. NCBI lineage: Eukaryota > Metazoa > Chordata > Aves > Passeriformes > Ptilonorhynchidae > Ptilonorhynchus > Ptilonorhynchus violaceus. The sequence continues at coordinate 34,927 of VZRJ01009411.1, read as the reverse complement.
CTTGTGTTTGGGGTTGACCCTGGGGTAACATCTCAATATGTAATAGATGGGCTGAGCTGTGGCAGCATGGACTTGGTTGGATACATAATTTTTCTTCCATATGTTTGCACTTGTTTGGTGTGGATCAGTTTTTGCCCTGACTATACTTGTCTCCAAGAAAACTTCTTTACTGCTTTCTTTCTTGACATTTTCATTTGCTCTATGCTGCCTTGGGGTGATAAGTGATAATTGTCTCTCCTTTGGGCTTTTGATTCAAGCTTTTCTTGTACTGCCTGTGTTTTGCTCGTGGCTGTGGCATTAAAGATATACATGGCTTGGGCTGAGGTCTTGCCTTGCTCAATTTACCAACTCTTACTGCTTAAACAGCCAGGATGCCCTTATCTAATACTGTCTTTCTTCACAGTGGCTTTCCCTGAGGTTCTGCTCTGTGTTTTTGTTTCGAGTCCTGAAATGCCTAAGAAAGTATGAGCTGTTCCTATACCTTTAACCACGTGTACTTATCTGGAATTAAAATAAAACCAGACATTTGTTCAAGATAGGTTGCTCTGGTTATCAATCAGCCTCCTGGTTGCCATTGCTAAGACAATCAGAGACTTCTGCCTTTTGGGAGAGAACTGATTTATAGGATTGCTAATATCAGCATGTGTTGTCTTATCCAACAGTGAATATTAGAAAGCAAATAGAAATGTAAAGATAAAGAAGTCTTGAAAAACAACTATTCAGGCTTTTACCTTGTGGAGACTTGATTGATGTTAATAATTAAAACAATTTGTCAGTTTTGATAATGAGAATCTTTAATCCCAAAACCTGTGCTCCTTTGAAATAGCAGTCAGCAGGATCCTTTCCATATAATGCACTTTGGGAATTCAGTCCTCATAGGTAATAAATTATTAGAGTAGCACCTCAGATTTTTATTATAAAATGCAGTTCTGACCAAAAAAACCCCCAAACCCATACATTTACAAGTTTCTTATGAAAAGGAAATTATACACATTGTTTGAGAAGATTTTTGATGTGTTTGCATTGAAGGCATACTGATCCGGTATAACTGGGGATAAATTACAAAGCTGTACAAAAATTTCTGGTCTTTGCATTGCCATTGCCACTGCCATGGCAGGAAAAATTGTGGGTCTGTTCCCCAGGGAGACCAAGCAGACACAGGTTTCTGTAGCCAACAGCACGTGGCTGTTTCCCATCCACAGCAGGGCCTGTGAGATAAAACACTCCAGTGGTGAGAAGGGGTGCTCAGCCAAAGGTAAAGCAGTGCATTCCCTTTGCTCCGTCTGCGGGGTTGATGTCCTCCAGTTGCATACATAGGCAGTTAAGGATAAATATAATGCTTCTAATATAGAGAATCTTCTTTGGTTTTTTTTTCAGTTTATTCAGAAGGGAAAGTTGCCCTTGCGAGCCAATCACACATCATGATACTGCCAGCTCCTACAGCAATTTCCAGGGCTGGCATCTCATGCTGACACCTTATTTTTCAGTCCTGTTGCTTCAGGTCGTGGAGAGAGGTGCTGCCACCTCCCCCCTCTTGGGAAGGTCAGGGGCAACCTTGCTTTAGCATCTTTATCTTTGGCTGTGCTTTCAGGAGTGTTGCATGTGGCAGTGATTTCCAGAAAACCGGAATCTGTACTCCTTCCAAAGGATCTCTCAGGTGTGTTGTATAAGGAAATTGCATTATTGCAGGCTTGACCCAAAAATCCCTCTGGAAATACAGTGAAGAGAGTAAAAAAGAAACGTCTCATCATAAGTCTAGTGAAAGCAAGAACCAAGAGTTCTCCACTGGGTTTGTTATTACCCTATTATTTAGGAAAATAAAATACTGATTTGGGTAGAGTATATCCTTTCTGTGTCACCTGACTTGCCATTTGAAAAACTTGTCAACCTGAGGTAAACTTAATCTTGAAATACTATTTGGAATTGAAAATGAGAATGTTTGATTTAGAAAATTTTGAAGCTAAATGTGGCGAATGGTTAAAATCTATTATGTTCATAATAATTTTTATAAAATCGATTTGATAAACCAGCATAAAGTCATTAATGATTTGGATAAAATAAAATCCGTTTTATTATTGAATAAAAATGAGAATATAACAGAAAAAGATACCTTGGCCTATGAAACCATAAGCCGTTTTATCTTCAGTTTTTATAACTATACTTATAAAGGTATAAAATAGGTAATCATATAAATAATGAAATCATTAAAATTTATTGACTATAGAGACATTAAAACCACTAAAACACTGAAATTCGGGAAGTCCTACAGAACCATACTCTATAAAACTTCTTAATATCCTCAAATCATTTCAGTTTTACGTTTGAATCAGAACTGTCTTCCTGCGACTTTCCAGTGTGTAAAAATTTAATATTTTCTCTATCATCTCTCCTCTGCCTGTGTCTTAATTGCATGTCAGGCAGAAAGTTGTCTCTCTGAAGTACTGTCCTCTTCATGACAGACAGCAACATTTCCATAGGATCTGCCAAAGATGAGATTATGCTGTAATTTCCCCAAACAGCTGTGTCTGCTTCATTATGAATAGAAGCTGTTGGGGACTGTATCCAAATCTTAGTTCTCACCCTTCCAAATCACATTAACAAAATTATCACATGCCTGGGTGAGCACTTTTCCACCACTTTTAATTAATTCCAATTGTATGTTACCCACTCCAAAAGGTTTATTCGCCTTTTTTTTTTTTTTTAATATCCTAGTATCAGCTTTCAGCTTCTGTCACCATTAGAAGTAGTTCTTCATAAACATTTGGACTTCTCAAGGAGATATGCCCACCTCCTTTCCATCCAGCACTGTATTTGTTTCATCTGTGGGCTCAGCTCTTGGCGGCGTGCAGCCCTGGCATTAAATGCGGTGGTATCTTGTCTCCCAGAGAAGGCCTCAGCAAGGCTCTGGCTGGTTTGCCAGTTCTCTCCAGTGGCATTTCTTGGGATGACTGCATATCAGGAGGCGTCTGTTCATGCCAGTTTCCTGTAGTAACTTTAAAAACCGCATCTGTTTCCCACCTCATGCAAATATATCCCTCATGTACTTTAATCTGTCTTCCTGCATCACTGCGTTGGTCAGACAGTGGGAGTGTCTTTCCCATGGGCCCAGATTTCTTTTTTGGTGACTGTTTTTGCAGGAGTTTATCTGTGGGTGTTGTAATACAGAAAAAGACTCTCATCCTTTGAATGTGTGCTGCTTGTGCGGAGGGCAGAAGAGCTGGAGTTTGTGCTCAGCCCTTGTCCAGGGTGCTCCAGGAGTCTGAGAACTTGGAGCTCTTGATCAGGATAGCCTCTGAGGGAAATGACTGGAGGCTTCTTACTTTGTGCTTTGAACCAAGTTGTGATCGAGCAGTCGTAGCTGCCTTCTGGGAGGGTAAACACCCCCATCACACCTCCTGACTGCTCTCTGAGTCAGTGCAAAGTGGGCTGGTGTGCAGGACCCCACATGTATCACAGAATCATAGCATGGTTTGGGTTGAAAGGGGTCTTAAAGATCATCTAATTCCAACGCCCCTGCCATAGGAATAAACCAAATTGTTCAAAGCCCCATCCAGCCTAGCCTTGAACACTTCCAGGGATGGAGCATCCACAACTTCTCTGTGCAACCTGTGCCAGTACCTCACCATCCCCACAGTAAAGAATTTCTTCCTAACGCCTGACCGAAATTTCTCTTCTTCTAGTTTAAAACTATATCCCTTGGTCGTATCTCTATTTGTTCGTGTAAAAAGTCATTCTCCCTCTTTTTTACAAGCTCCCTTTAAGTTCTGAAAGGCCACAATGAGGTCTACCTGGAACCTTCTCCAGACTCTGCCTCTTCTCCAGACTGAACAACCTGCCTGTGTAATCCTATTTCTTGGGCAGCACAACCCACTACCCCATTGGGTTGAGAGAATTTACCTTGCAGGAGCAGGCAGCTGATGGGGGATGCTGACCCTTGGCTGACCTTTTGCAGGCTACTGCCTCTGCCCCAGCCATTTACAAACCCTTTGCTTTTTTTATGGTAGTAGCAAGAGGCATCAGTTCAGTGGCAGGTGGTTAATGAAGTGTTCAGGTGCTTCTCATACATGTTGTACTGAAAGACCAATCAGCCTAAGCCATGCACAGTGTTTCCAGGACACCCAGATGTTTTCAGTGTAACTTGCTGTAAATATTCTGATTTTCAGAAAATATTCAGACTTCCAGTACTGGGATGGGTAAGCAGCTGTAACAGCTTGCATTAGGAAATGTTGATAGGGGAGGCAAAATTCTCAACACATTTCAGGTTTCCTTTCTTTAGTTCCATTTTTATTTGTCCATGTGTTTTGTTAATTCCTTTGCATATCTCATAATTATTGCTGTTCTGTTTTTTTGGCAAATTGAAAACAATGCAAACAACCAATAGCGTGGAATTCTTCACCATTTTTCTTTTATTCAATGCCTACTGAGTATAACAGTATTTCTACCCTGCTTGTTTAACCAAAAAAAGTGCTGCTGTTACTATTTAGAAGCAGCCTGCTGCTTTCTTTTTCCAGCCAGTTGTATTTTACAAACTTGAGCTCTGCTGATACAGTTCCTGCTGTGTGTCCTGGGGCAAAAATCATCCAGCTCAGCTTCTCCTTCTTCCTGGTGTCTCCAGAGGTTAGGGTGAGACCTGCTGGCCAAATGCAGCTTGGAGTAGAGAGGAAGAACTGCAATATCAGATGGGAAGAAACTCTTGTAGACTTCTTTCCTAGATCATCGTTAAATGGGCTCAGGTTTAAAATAGAGTCTCATAAGAGATAGACATCTTAGAAGGAAACTGACACTGCTGGAGTTGAACAGAAGTATTTAATTCTGCTTCTGGCTCCTTGAACTTTTCTTCTCCCCGTAGGATTCATAGCTAACCATAGTCTAGTGGATATAATTTTGCTCTGCTGTCTAGGATGTTCACATCACTTTGTAAAGGGTTTTTTTTCACAAATATGGTTATTGCATCCTGCCAAGATGCTGTGACACAGAGAGCTATGACTTCATTTTCTGCTCTCAGTGATTCAGAGGGGATATTTTTACATTATACAGTATCAAGAAACTTTTATCCATGTAAATGTTTATATATACCAAGTCATGTCTGTAAGACTGCAGGCATGTTTCTTGCCCAGAGTCCCCAGTGATATGCTGCTCAGTGATGTAGCATTGTCTATGTTGGGCTCGAGCCTCCTCTTACCCCCTTCTCCTGTGCTGAGGAGGGCATCTGAAGAGTTAGAAGGTTCACATCCCTCTCATCTCAGAGCATTCCTGCACAGCAGGGAGTAACTTCAGATGTGTGTATGTCAGCCAACATCAGTCAAGAGAGGTGAGTAATAAAAAATAGAGGAAGAGCCAGCAGAACCCAGACACAGCTGAGTCTTTTCATCTCACTGACTCCAAAGAGCATAGTGAAGTTGAGCCTGGACAGTGCCATTTAAAATAAACTCTCCTGCAGAAAATCCAAGCCAAAGCTTCTTAAATAGCAGCTATTTACAGAAGAATGATCAAATCTAAGGTCCCAAATGTAACACAAAACAATGTATCTTGCTTCCAAATGTGCCTATCACAATATGTAAGTCTTTAACACAGCAGACTGAACTAAACCCCAGAGTTTGTATTCCTTAACAGGGAAAGTGGATTAACAAGATATTAATTGACATAGATGGTTGATTATATTTTTATATTAATTTAGCAGGAGTTCTGTGCTATCAGGATGTTCTATAGCAGAATGGAGCCTGGTATTATTTACAATCGTAAAATCATTAATCTATGTAGTCATTGGAATGGCAGCTGTAAAACATGTTACAAAGATGTTAAGAAGGCGGTATTCTGCAAAAAAAGAGAAAGTTTTGGGTAATTGTATGGATGTTAATTGTAAGAATGTAGTGGGTTCTTAGGTCTGTGACATCCTTAATATGAGACTGGATGTCACAAGAAGAGATGAAGTTGGAATGTCAGGTGCACAGAGTCCATCATGAAAGGTGTTAGCATGAACCACCTTTCCAGAGTGCCTGTCCCTTCTCACTTTCTCTGGAGGAAGCACAGGAGCAATGTTAACTGCCTGGTATTAATCTCTGCCTAGACAGTATTTTATTGCCCCTTGTCTTGAATTCCGTGTCTCTGGCCAGCGTTGGTGGCTGTAAGAGATTAGTCTCGATGGGCAGTGTACTGAGCTTGTGCAGTGCCCTGTTTTTGAGAGGAGACAGGTCTTTCCTGACCCTCATATTCATAAATTTGTACTAGCAACAGTAGGCCAAATTCCTTGGTCTGGTCTCTGAAGCACATCAGCATGACCTGCCTTACACACTGTGTGTGAAGATGCTTTCAGTGAATACAGGCACCCAGACTTGCACCCAGATACTGTAGACAGAGCAGTGGACTTAATCAGCACTTCTAATTAGTACCCCTGTGAGCCCCTCGTTAGAAATCCAGCACATCTGGGAGTATCACAGGTGCTTTGAATTCCGCCTTCTGGGAACTGGTGAGCATGTTCCAATTTCCAGTCTACATGTTTCTTTACGATGAAGGGTATGAACACACAGGGTACAAGAAATATCTCAGAGAGTGAATTTAGGCATGGAATAGGCAGAAATCTCAACTTTATCTTGTTGAAGGTACAAAATCTGGGCTCCCAAAGCCACACGTTGGAGGAAACCAAAAGAAGATGCACTGTATGAGACTGGTGTATAAACACATTCATCTATCTCAGAAAAAAAATATTTTTTTCTTTTCAGGCCTCAGCCATATTTTTTCTTTCTTGGAATCTATAGATCTGGCTAAGAAATGTCAAAGGGAATGGGGTGTCAGCACATGTATGGCAGTGATTTCTACAAGGCAAGGAGAGAAACCCATAAACATCTTCGAATGGACCTGGAATTTTATTATTTATGGCTAATCTATACTGTGGTGCTTTAAATGCTTCAGTAGCCACTCTTGGTGTAATAATTACTGAAGCAATACGAAAATGTTTAGACCCTCAAGATTGGGTCCCACCCTCATGTGGCTACTTATGCCTATTTTCCATTGTAAATTTATGTGTCTTAAAAACAGTAGCAACCATTCTTCTAACCAGGACAGTTTTTGCTGTGTAACTTCTCAAGTCAGAGATCTGTGCTACACTAAGAATCTTTGCTGGGAGCAAAGCTGTGATTGAAACAGCATCTAAAGTGTTTGAAAACACTCTGTCCTGGGGATGTACCAGGGAGTGCTGTTGATTTTAACTTTGATTTAGATAGCATGATTCCTGACATCAGTGTAATATTGTCTGTTTCGTTTTTTTGTTTTATTTGTGTTTGTTTTTTTTTTTCCCCATAGGTTGGCTGGATTAACTGGCTCTCATTCAGAGGGAACTTGGCAGATCTATTTTGCTTTTGTTGAAAAAGCATCTCTGCATCACGTCATAAAGATTTCCTAGGTCCAGAAGCTGCAGAAAAGACAACTGAGCAGCAGAAAAATGTGACTCTGACAAGAGACTTCAAGCCTTCTGATGATGAATTTTCTACTGATGAGTTCCAATTTAAACGTATAACTGAAGCATGCATAAAAGTTAGCCTGATAGGGGAAAAAAACCTTTCTCATTATTTAAGACTGCCAAAGAAAAGCAGTCACCTGAAGCTTCAAAATGAGTGCTCCATTAATTCCAAACAAGTCATGTTATGCCCAGCTTCAGGACAACCGCAGTGAAATAAGAAATAATAATGAAAGCATAGTGAGTGTGGGGGATACCAATGCCAACCAAATTGTAACAAAAGTTAGAACCACTGACGGGGATGTTGAGAAACATGATTTGACAGATGAGAGTGGGAATATCTACTCCGGAGGAACAGAAAAAGTTACTCATCTGCATACAGAGCAGAATAAACTTCTGCCCTTCAAAGACTCTCGGACCTGTCACGCCAGTGTACAGGAGAGTAAGCTGCCCTCCACCACAAGCAGGGAAATGGGGAAAGATTATAGGACCAGCGAAGCTAAGGATATATCAAGGCATATCAGGATTAGCCGAGGACAAAGTCTGTCCAATTTAAAAAGTAGCACAAATGATGCCAACCTGGAGGTTGTTTCCAAAGGTGATGTTGACTTCACCCAGAACTTTTCTAAGGGAAAAATGTCCAGGACTGTGGAGGTGGAGAGAATAAAAAGGCTTTCTTTGGGAAGACCAAGCAAATTCTCTCCTCAGCCTGAAACATTTGCAAAAGACAGCGTTGGCCGCGTGTCGTGTAAACGTCTGCTTTCTGCATCATTGGACTCCATCGACAGGTCTCACCATTTGTTAGGAAGTACAGAGAAATCACAAAAAACATCCACGGATCATTTTCTTGGGATGGTGTTTCGCCCACTTGACAATACCTCAGAGGAAAATACTGTATTTTATTCCAAACCATCTACCTCAGGGAACAAGAAAATAAGTAAACCAGAAAATGTACCAAATGTTAACATTGAAAGCACACTGCATATTTCTCATTCTCAACATTCAGCTGTTAAGCTCAATGAGATTGCTAGTAAATCAGAAGCACAATTAAGTCAGGGTGATAAAAGTAAAAAACTGGAGCTTAAGACTGCACCATCTCTACAATATAAAAATTCGTGTCCACAAAAGATAGAGAGAGTTATGCTGGTAGAGTTCCTGGGGTGTCAAAGAGCTGAAAATACAGCAGTGCAGGAACAGAAAAGCTCTGGGTCTGACACATCAAAATTTCAAGTATCCCATTATCAAGAAACGTGTAATAAAGTAGAGGATTCATTGTCAAGTCAGGTGGTAACTTATCCTGATTATAAATTGGAGAGTGATAACACCACCATCAGTGGGGAAGGGAGAGGAAGCAATGACAGTGACAACAGGGCAACCAGCCAGATGAGTGAAGAATATTTTACCAATGAAGAAATGGAAACAATATTCCCGCTCACCTGCGGTAGTAAATCCAGCGTCAAAGTGACACCTAGAAAAAGCAAAAATTTGCATGAAGTTGACACAGGTAGCACTGAAACAGTTAGTGAACAGATATCTCCTATACATAATATTACTGCACTTGACAGCAAACCCTTGAAAGTTAATGAGAATAAACTGATGCTAGTCAAAGAAAGCACTGAGGATGCTGTTGTGCCTGCTTCTGATCTCTCAGATCATCACAGAGCGCGCAGTGCAGACACAGTGTCAAACCAACAAACTGACAGCCACAGCAGTGATGTGGAAACCTCAAGTGTTTCAGTTTCAAGTAAAGAAACAGCTAATGTACAGAAACATCCTCCCGAGGAAGCATCAGAGAGCTGTAATGTTCCAACAAAGGCTGATGTCTTTTTATGTGTCCCAACTCCTGTGCGCCCAGTGACAACGCCAGATGTTAATGGTCAGCCCACGCTATCAAACAGTAATTTGAAGGACCTTTATGCACTTCATGATGACAAACTGTCACCCTCCTCAGTCCTACCTCCCATTGACAGCACACAGTTGTTAAACATATCCCCTAAAGTGCCTATCAAGACTGCTTGCAGCAGCGCCATCCCTAAACCTATCCTGGTCCACCCCAAGGGCTCCCTCACAGATAAGGCTGGTGTGGACAGTGACGGCAGTGAAAAGCTGGAAGAAAGCATTGAGATAAAACCTGCCATCCCTCGGCCCAAACCTGTGAGACCTAAAATCATCACATACATTAGGAGAAACCCTCGCTCGATGGAGCAGCTCGACCCTTTGTTCGCGCCGGCAGGGCTGCCCTTCGACAGCCCCGCGTGCAGCATGCCCATCCCTGCGGAGCAGAAGGCGTCCAACGGAGGGGAGGCGAAGCCTGCTGGCATCCTATACGACAAATTTAAACCTGACCTCCAGAAGCCAAGACTCTTTGGTCCTGGACTAGTGGTGTCAGGAATTAGGCCCCCAGGTCATCACTTCAGTCCAATGAGTGAGAAGTTTCTGCAGGAGGTGAGTTTCTGCAGCTTTGACAGCTGCTTTTGTATGCCAAGTGGTGATCATTTGCTTGCTTGTTGCTGCCAGAAGTTACAGAGTTTGCTGCCTCAAATCTCACATAAGGAATAAATCCTAAGGCAATGTGTGACCATTAGAAATAAACTTACTTAACTGTTTCTGGCACTGACCCTGTTGTGATGTTTTAGCTGTGACTGGAAATTGTCACTGTTCTTCCAGTATTTTCCAATAAATTGATCACCTGTTAGTATTATAAATAGGCATGTTTAAAAAGAAAAAGACACACTGAATTGAATAAATGGAATTTCTTGGTTTTGTTGTTATTTTGTGTTTTGTTTTTTTTTTCTCAAAGAATAGCTTTGGGAAGTGATTGTAATTTGCCCACAGAGACTTTTCCTTCTTAATGGGAAAGTTGGCAGGTTTTTGTAGACAGGGCATAAGAGGTCTAAGCTAATTCCCTTCTGTTTAGCTGTACTGAAACCGAGGGACTATCAGAGCTCTTGTTGGATTATACATATAATACAGAAAAAGATTTACTTTTGACTAATTTTGATGCTGTTTCTTACATCAACATGCACCTCAAATAAGATTTCTCCTTTCTCCGAAAGCCAACCTAAGCAGCCAAAAGGTAATGGAAATCCTTGTGACTGCTTCTGGCTCCTGATACCTCATTGTGTTTCTGCCTTGCTAAGCTGGGCAGGAGTCTTGGTTTCCTGAAATCCCTGCTGGGGGGTGAGCACAGTGGAGGAAGGATAAGCTTGCTTGGTAGATGGAGAAAGGACAGGGAATAGGAAGCTGCATTCGGGTCTCTGTCATGTGCTCTTGTGTCCTCTGCTTGGGACCTGTGATAGCTTTTCATATAAATAGCGAAGATAAAAATGTGATTTTGTTTGAATGAATCTTTAAAAAAAAGGCTATGTTTTTTTTTCCTCTGTGTCTTGTGGTATAATTTAAGGCCATTTTTATTGCCTACCTCATTCTACACACAGTATTGATCCAAGGAACAGCACTGAATTAACAAATTTAGTGACAGTTTTGGCAATCAAAAGCTGGCAGATACCCAAATTAAGATACTGTGAGTAAGTGTAGATTGATCTTCATGGCATATTAACAGGCAACCTACTGAAGTGGGCAAGGATTATATTTATTTCTCATCACAAACACGGAAAGAACAGTGCCCACTGTCCTTTCCCCTCTAACTTTAATTTCCAGCTCTGTCCCTTACATAGCTCTGTCCCTTACATAGCTCTGTCCCTTACATTTTGTGTCCAGAGGATGAGTTCCTGAAGTCATTGGGAGCTTGTCTATGCCAGCCATTATTAGTATATCTTCACAATCACCTTGTAAGGTGAGGGGAAATTATTAAGTTATTACTCTTTATTTCCATGGCAATGGAAATTAAAGCCAAAATGACCCAGACCGTGCAGCTGTTTGGCTGTTTATAGGGTGACACAACCTGTGACAATTGGGGTTCAGATATCAGAGAGGATCAGCAGACACATCTGTGAACAAAGGGCAGATTTCTGCACACTGCTGAGGACTGTTTTTAGCATGAGAAAGACTCAGGTTGTGGCAAGTCTGCAGCATGGTTTTCTCTAGACTAGGGTTAGAAGTAGGACACTTATGGGCTGGAGAGGATCCAAAGCATCTTCCCTATTCCTCCAAGAAATATGACTTTGGGTGGGTATTTCAATGAGGGAAAATCTGAACCCAAGCAAGCTTCTTCTCCAGAGAAGCTGGATTGACTGGAGAACAGACTGAGAAGGAGAAGTCAAACTGCAGTTTACATTATGAGTTTATGAGTCCAGGAGTCAGGAGCTCATAGCAGAAGGTAGATTTTGCTCTCTTGGACTGCCACCCTAAAAGAAATAACCTTAGTGTCCTGCCATTTAGAGGAATACAAAGGAAACTGGTTTGGCTCAGTATGGATCAAGAGAAAGGAGAATGATCAATCCATGGAAGTGAACAGATGCATAGGAGAGCAGCTGTGCACAGTATGGGTCCATAGCAGATGAGTGATGTGTAATCTAAAAGAAACCAATTAGGATGCATTGAGATAGACAAAAATCACTGTGCTGAAGGGAGAGTGTTGAAGACTCAGAGGTTTTGGGGCCAAAGAGACTCTAGCACGATGGCCACTGTCTTGGTGAGAGAAAAAAATCCCAGATTGACCTATTTCACACGTCCAGTTTGGGCTTTGGAGAAATTTAGTTAGCATTTTGTAGCTCTTTATATAGGTATGATAGTTTTAATAGCTTTAGTAGTCATACCTGCAGTCTCTAAGCATCCTTCAGCCAAATGATGGGAACCATTGAATATCCCTCTGGGTGCAAGGATCTAGAAGAACTAGGAAGGTGCTGTCTCAGAGTGGAGACTCTCAGAAAAGGCCTGGAGAACTCTACAAGAAAAACACGAAGGCTGCCTCTGTGCAGTGGGGAGCCTGCAGGGCTCCTTGAGCTGCTTCTGCCAAAGCCCACTTAGGGCAGCTCCGACGAAAATCCCAACTCAGACATGAAGGCAGTCCAGCTGTGCTGAGGGGCTGGGTCCATAGCGGAATTGACATAAGGTTAAAAGGGCAGCCTTGCCTGTGGAATTGGCAGCTCCTCCAGTGCCTTTCTGTAGAACCTTGGCATGGTGTGTAGTTAGGTCTTTCATGCCTGTCTTCATCAAAAAGTTAAAAATAAACCAACCAAAACCTCTCAAGATGAAGTGCAAAATGCTTAAGAAAACCCACTCCTTGTCCAGGGCAGATCACTGCTGTCCATGTGCTTCATCACAACATGGGCTCTCCATCTCATCGTGGGCCTCACCCTCTTCTAGTCAGCACCAGTGGGTGCTTATGGGCACTTTGTGCTCCTGGTTGCCTCTGTGGGAAGCAACAGGGCAAATCGTGGCACCCAAAGACCGTAGCTGTGCTAGTGACCTGAACAGTGGAATGACATGGCCTCCAAGGTTCATGCAAAGTTGTCCATACTGCTGGCCTGGGAGAACACTCTGCAGCTCGGGATCTGGCTCTGCCAGCCTGTGCTCACCCAGAGGCTGCTCCCAAGGACCAGCATGGATCAGCCTGGTCTGTGGAGTGAGAGTTTACCCGCACAGGTACAGTCTCTGCCCTGTCAGACAGTGGCCACTGGTCACTTTATTCACTGTTTTATGGCTGTTGCCAAGAGCCCTGAGCTGGTGGGGGTCTGTAAGGAGGTCTGCTGGTCACCAGCTGTCCTGCCTGCCTCACCAAGGCTGTGTCTGCCCCACTCAACCAGCTCTTTGGGTCTGTTCCCCAGCACAGACCTCTTTGTACGCCAGAGAGGATGGACTCAAGCCTGTTGAAACAAAAAGCCTGCTGAGGAAAAAAGGAGTAGGGGAGTTGTTTTATATATAGTCAAACCAAAAATTTCCCCCTTAATCTTGTTATTTGAACTGCCTGAACGGATGTTGCCAACTCTTTTCCCAAAGACTTGCCTGAAGCAGGCACTTGACAAGCAAATTCTTCCTCGAGGCATTAATGTTTGATGATGTTCTAAACAAAGTAACATGAAGGAAAGTGTTGGGCATCCGTACCTGCTGGCCATGCTGCCAACACTGCTTGGGATTACTCAGCCTGTGGCAATTCCTGTATGCTCAAGGTATTTGTTGCAGGCTTTCTAGCTCATTCTAACAAATTCATTAAATGGGTGTGTGTGGATGAGCAGACAGCCACACAGAAGAAAAGCTGGGCTCACCACCTTCGTAGTGGACAGGCTGCAACAGATCTTTTCTCTAGAAGTCCCTCGTACAAAAATCTAGTACAGAGTGCTAACAGGGATAGTATTAATCCATATCTTTTTGAAGAGCTTTAAAATGGCAATAATTGTATGCAATTCTATAGAGACCACTTATATTTTACACTTCATGAATTCATAGTTAAACAGAAAGGAAAAAGTAATATGTCTTCATAGCAAGTTTATGTCCCCCAAAACTGGGTTCTTCAAAAAGTAACATCTAATTCTTGAGAGATATTTGGGTAAATTCAGTTGGACTTGATTATCTTAGGGGTCTTGTCCAACCTAAATGATTCTATTCTAAATCCTTCTCACTTCTCTCAGCTTTAGAAGATGTTTTATGCTTGCGATTGATTGTTTTTGTGTGCATGTTTGTTGCCCTTCTCTGTTACTCCTAACATACTGTCAATAAAGAAAAAAAAATGGGGTGACAGAAGATTTGAATTAACTGCCCAGTTCATATTTTCTGTATTTAAAGATTTTCCCTTTTCTGTATACTGAAATACTTGGCATTGGTGTTTCACTTTCAGTTAAATATGAAATGATGGTATGCATAGTGTAATCTGATAGAAATAAATTTATCAGGGAGAGAGAGGATAACTGAGGTTTATCTAGGAAAAAACCGCATATCTAGAAGTTGAAAGTAAGAAGCCAAACTTTTGCAGCCTAAGACTAGAGAATCATCTATACAGTAAAAAACTGTACCCTAACTTGTAAAAATAGGTCATAGGAGTATAATAAAAAAGGAAACAGGAAGATCTAATGGCAGGAAATAGGACTGCAAACAGAGGCAAAAATATAGAGCAAGAATATAAAGCTCAATGTTTGTTGCATCTGCCCTCCTAGTTCCTGTGCAAAGGCCTCAAAGATTCTATATTTAATAGTTTAAGGCCAATCTTGTCTCTTAGCATATTAAAGATTTGCTAAATTAGGATTAAAGCTCTTGAAGGAGCTAGGATCAAAGCTTTTATAGCCAATGTTGAAGTGCATATTCTAATGCTTATAATTGCTAAATAGAAATTGATTTGGCATATTATATGCATCATAACTTACAGCAGAGTTAATTAATTGGCAGTTACATTTCTTCCTAGGTAGCCTGTGGCACTTTTTGATTAATTTTTAAACAAGTGTAGTTCAGATTTCCTATTTCCTATGCTTTTTTTTTCTTCCCATGGGATGACTGAAAAACTATTCGTGGGTTCTTTCTACATTATGATGATACTGCATTTTGTAAGAAAATGGTAAAGAAGTTGGATTCTACCCAAAAGAGCAAATGGATCTTTGCAAATGTGAGAGGTGAAAACTCCGCACTCTCTTCCCGAGTCACGAAGCAGCACAGAAAGGTGGGAGTCAGAGCCCAGCTTGAGTGCAAAAAGATGCAAGAACTGAATCATGGAACCAGGTCATTCCTCGACTGCAAGTTCACTGCTACGAGCCAGTTTGCTGGAAATACATCCATCTTGGGACTTATTCTGCTCTGCTCACAGTAAAGGCCCATTACAATACTGAGAGATTGCCACTGATTTTAACAAAGCAGCATCTATTTGTGATAAATCGTAAATGTTTCACATCTGCAAATCTGATTTTTTTTTTTCTCCAATTCACATGGGCAGATGGGTTTTATAGCTCTGATTGAGAATATTAAACAGGCCCCTGAAAATGCAAGGTGCAGAAGTGTGACCATCTCCTCAACCAGGTCTCTTTTCAGGATCTAGAGGGGCACAGATTACAATGAATTTTTGCAGTAAGAACATACAGAGGGTTCTTTTTTTCTCACAGAAACTATTTTGCAGTACAATTTCTCTGATAAAATGAATTTAAAATACCCCCAGCTTTATTTTTAGCTATCTAAGTTAAGACCAACTTCTCCCAGAACTGTGCCCTGGTAAGAATATTTTAAATAACTTCTAATAAAAATTCCACTTACACACTCTCTTGGTGTATCTACCTCTGTGAGTAATACAACCTTTCGTGACTTAACAGTAACTTCATTTTCACTAACTGAAGGTCTTCCATTTTCTTTTGGGGAAGACATCAGTTCTTTGTTTGGGTTTACTATTGAGAGTGTAATATGCATATTTTTGAAGAGCAATTCATATAGTAAGACTATCACTTTTAGAAAGTTTGGAGTGCTCTGAAGACCAGATTCACAAGGAGGGAAATTTAGCCTCAGTAAGCAATTTACAGCTTCATGTTGTCTGGGTTTATTGATCTATTGCATAAGATCTGTGTTAATGATTTTTCTGTAGGTTGGGGAAAGGCCTGCGAAAGATGAATTTTGCCCTCCACCGTACACTCACTATGAGGTCCCACCAAGCTTTTATCGATCTGCCATGATACTCAAGCCACAGTTAGGACTGGGAGCAGTGTCCAGGTTACCATCTGCGAAGAGCAGGATTCTCATTGCGAGTCAAAGATCCTCAGGTAGTTGTCTCCATCAGCAAGGAGAAATAACAAGTGCTCCCAGCCTCTACCATCCTGATGCTTCAGGTAAAGTATGAACTTCCTTTCCTTTCTTTTTTCTGTATTCACCAACAAGATACTTTTTTTCAGACAGAAAAATCACAAAATGAGCTACATTTTGACCTGATACTACAAAGCTCCAACAGCACTCTTTGAGGTGTGTCTTTTTATCCTGCAGTAAGGCTGGGTAGGGAGTCTGGGACTTGCACAAAGGTTGTTTAGCAGGTCATTGCCAAAGGAGAATAATTTTCAATAATAGTTCTCATTTTTCACCTTTTTATCTTCCTCCACCTTGTAAATGCCTGAAAAATGTTGGGGTTTGTCCTGTGGAAGATAATGGGACATTTTCCTCCATGATTGTTCAGTTTGGGCTTGACACTCCCCCCTATATTGTGCTCAGAAAACCTGGACAATGTTCAAATGCGCCAGCAGAGATCTTGATTTTCTGAAGCCCTAGTATACACCTTTTTGGAGGCAACATTTCTAAGACCCTTTTCTTCCCAGTTACTGCCCAGTTCATCACGACTCTGGGCAGAATTACAGGGGAGGGAAAAGCACAAGAGTCGTAAGAACAAATGTACAATGCCACAAGAAAGAGAAATTAATTATGTCCACAGGACACTCCTTGGTATCCTGGAAAACCTTGGAGGTTTTAACAATGCACATCTAAGCAGCACCAAGTTGAGAGACAACTGAAAATCGGCCATTGCCGGAGTGAAACATAGCAACTGTTTAACAGCCTAGAAGTCTGCAGAGATTTTTAAAAATAGTCATAAGAGCTAAAGTTAAGTAATGACTTAAGGTCATAGGCTCCCTCCTCTTGCCCCAGGATGGGATTCCTTCTGATACGTGCGTATTTAGCCTGTTCATGAAAAACTATTTATAAAAACCTTCAGTAGGAGATCCTGGAGCCTCTGAAAGCAGGACGGCTCTAATGCACTACCTTTTTTCAAGTTAAAAGTTTTCCCTAGCGTTTTGCCTAATCCCCTTTGTGATAATTTGCTTCCCCTTTGTTACAATTTGCTTCCTCTTTCTTCTGGAGTGGTTGTGGGGTCTTTTCCTCTTTGCAGGTATTTGAAAACTGTCTTGCCCCAGTGTCCATTTCTTCATAATAAAAAGTAGGAAAAATTTGAAGAAATTTAGAAAATTTAGACTGGAAATGTGCCAGAGTGTCTTGACTTTACCCTGAGAGGACAGTCTCAGTCAGTAATACAGGCTGACAGAATTTGGAGTTATCAGAAAATCAAGGTTCTCTGTAACACAGTGCATCTTGCTGATATCTTTTCCTATCTGCCCCTGCATCTGGAGTTTATCTACACTGATGCCATTAGCAGAAACTGAGCACACTCAGCTGTATGTGACTTCTGAGACACCCTAAGATTGCAGGCTGGGTAGTAAATACCATTTCAGCCCTGTGACTTGAGTTCAGTTTCAGCATTGAACAGGGGAATACAGGTGCAGAGAGCAATTGGATCATAATTCCCATTTAAACGAAACTGCAAGAGGCTGTGAGTTCAGGATTTGAGTAGCCTAAGCCCTTGTCTCACAGGAACCAGTTTGGGAGACAGATATGAGAGAAAATACAAACACGACCTACTACCAAATAAACGTTCTTTTCTGATCCTTAGAAATGAACATTGCCTTCATTTTTATTCATCTGTCATCCATACATTATCCACATTGTCCTGCATCATTGGTGATAGCAGACGTGACTTTTCCTTAGCCACTTTTAATCCATATAGGAGCTTGTCTTGTATGTAGTAATTTACTGTCTTTCTATACTATGTGACATTCAAAAATCTAAACAAGTTCAGCCTATCAGTCCTACTTATTGTCTGCAATATTGCCTTTAAAAATGCCTGTACATAAGAAGTAGAAAAAGTAAATTGCACTAGCTGTTACTGTGAATCTTTTCCACTAGAGTTGTGTTTCGTAAAGTCTTCATTTTTCTCAAAAGACTTTTTTGTTGGTTTTTTTTTTTTAGTTTGCTTTTTATTTTTTTATGACCGATTATTTTTTTGGACCTTGTCTGCTTTGGAGGTCAAATTTAATTCGTAGCTCTTAAAAATTTCCTGCCTACAACTGTTATTTTGCTTGTTTCTCTCTAGTCTATTGATACCTCACTGTCTCAAAACTGCTATTAAAGATAACTCTCGGTAGTCCAATAATCTGTCTGTCATCCCTTTCAGGATCCCAAAGTGTGTCTCATCTGGTCTTTAGACTCTGACTGTTCTTATGGATTTTAAATTACATGAGACTTATTCTGGAGAGGTTGCTAATGTCTCTAGTTTTTCACTGTCCACCTCAGGACACATTGTTTTCACTTCTGGCATCTCACCTTCTGTTTTCTTTGCAAGATGAAGAATGTGTTTAATTTTTCTGCAACATCTTATTCTGTTGCAAAGTACTTCTCAATCCTCTCTTTTGGTTAAATACCTCCCCTTATTTACGTTTCCTGTATTTATGATACCTTCTTTTGGTTTCTTTACCTTCATTTGGTTTTGGCATTTTATTTCCCAATTATCCATTCAAGATCGGCTTATAATCACCTTTTCCTTGACCAAAGCCTTTTTCCTTGTATGCCTCAAATGACTTAATCCTTTTCTCATCAATGTATAACTTCATAGGTCAGCTTACCAGTCTTTTTGTCTTTAATACTTCTTTTAAGAAGAATGAATTGCTCATGAAAGAGGCTGAAATGACAGAAGATAGGACATGACTAGTATAGGAATGCAAAGGCACCAGAGAACTGATTCCTGTGCCTGTATCCACAGCAGTGCATGAATGCAAACCAGAGATGGGTCACTGGTTGCCATGGAGGGGATGGATGGGACAGCAACCCCTGTCAGGCCAGAGCTGTTGGGGTGCTAACTGGAGGGGTCAGAGTAGGGCCAGGCACCATTTAGCCAGTTGTGTTAAGGTACCCAACACCACCTTCAACCACTTTCCCTTAAATTGGCAGTGAGTTGTAGTATTATTTGTAGTATATTCAATCTGCATCATTGGTTTTGATGCAATATTTGAAAGGCAGGATTAAACACAGCTTTGATGGAGTCATATTTGCAAACATGAGCAAATGACATGCATGAACATATGGTCAGCATGCTGGAAGCAGAGCCAGTAAGACTTGCTCACGGGTGTTGTCGGGTGTGAGAGCTTGGGTAACTGCAGCAAAAGCAGCTGGGGATGGAGGGGCATTTTTCTCTCAAGGATACCAGGCCTGCCTTCAAGATTGCTAATCAGCATCTCTTGCAGCTTGATCCTGAGCTTTTAATCCAGTTTCCAACCCTAGTGGTATCAGTCCTGCCCTGAGGTAATGGAAACAGAAGCATCTAGCCAGTTGCTATCCCGTGACAAAGTGTGAGGTACCACGGAGGCTTTTAAACTGAAATCACCGCAGCACAGTATTGAGGACAGCAGCCGTGCCTCACAATGAAGATTTTATTCCCCTGTGCCACACCATTCATAATGTAGCAGTCTGATAAGCTGAGTGGTTTGGCCCATGTGTGATACTAATCCTCATAAAACTGACTCTGAAGTAATTGATAATCAAATCCCTGAACTGCTGTGATGGATTGCAAGTATTACAAGTGCATTAAGGGTTTTGTTAGTTTTAAGATATGCCAAGTAGAAAGTAAAATAATGATGAGTGTTCCTTCAAGTGTGATCTCTCAATGTGATGCCTAAAATGTGATTGGAGCAGTGATCCTTCTTCATTGGTAGGATATATGACATGTGGTGGCATTGGCTGCAAATTCCTTATTAAGCAGTGCTGCTCCTTAGGTGCTGCTTTGCCTCAGATGGGTCAGACAAGCAGCCTGACTGTAAGAAAAAGCATTCTGCAAAGTAGGTAAAGTAGGAAGTCGATGAATTGTGATACAGGTGCCATAGAGTCTCTGAAAGCTGAACATTTGTTTATTTTATGTAAATAGACTCTGCTCTTTCTATGGGAAACTTGTAATTCAAAACAAGCATTGAGGGATACTGTGTCTATAACATGTAAAATATTAATATGTTTTCCTTGGTTATAAAGACTTCTTGAAGCAAGTGTGTTAGGATTTGCATTCATTAGCTGATTATTTTGATGGAATTAATGTCTGATTTTGAAAAGTATAACAGATCTCATCGTTAAAACTTCACTTTAATTATGCTCATTAATTTAACCTAATTTTACATTTTTCAGTAGTGTTTAGGGTATTTTTTTCTCAAAGAGTGAGTTAATGAAATGTTATTTCCTTATCACCTCTTTGTGTATTAAACTTGTCAGTCCTGAGGGTCTAGCTGCTCCTCTCATTTCTGATCAAGTCAACTTTCATTAAAGATAGAATTTACATATAAATCAGGACAGCAATAGTTCTCATTACTTGGACAGACACAGATATATACATTTTTTTTGTTTCTTTGCATATGTATAATGTATTTCATCTCAAATATGTCTACAGCTCAGTATGTCTACAGCTTTCTCCCTGCAGGAAAGCTTTATTTTCATGTTTATTCTTGGGAATACCTCATAATCAAACATGTAAATGATATTGGATGATAGAAAAGGGAGTGTAAGGTTACTTCCTGAAATGTTGCCTTACTGCTGCTCCAGCTGTGTACTTGCTTTATAAGTTTGCAGTCTGAGGTACTTGAACTGGCAAGCTTCTTAATTGTTTAAGGAAAGAGGGGCCAAGGGAATAATTCAGAGAGGAAAATATTCTCTGTACTCCACTAATCTGCAGAGTTTTCAGTTGGCACTTTTTGTTTTCTTAGGGAGAGCAATCTGACTGTATTTCATGAAAAAAATTTAAGTGTTTCAAAGGGACACACACACTGCCTCATGAGTTTTTTAAAGGACATTGTCATCTCACTTGAGACATAGCCATCTGCCGCCTCTCTGCTCCCCACAATTACTGCATCTTCAAAGAACTAAAACCCGTCCTATAAGAAGGGCTGTCTCTATGACTGTTGTACCCAACTGTCATTCATAAGAACGGTCTGGGTAACAATCTGGGTGAAGCAGCAGGAAAATACTTCATGGTCTACCTCCTCCCTGGTGAGAGCCAAGTGTTGTCTCTGGCTGGGCACCCACAGGACTCCTGAGCAGCTGATGAGCAGCAGCTGGGCAGATGAGATGCAGCTCTGGTGCAGAGAAGTGTTCTGTCTGCTCTGGGCTGTCGTTGGACAATGCAGTGAGTGAGGCTCGTGCACGGATGATTCCTGTGCTGGAAGTTTCTGAGGGATGCTGCTGCTTTTCACATTAGCTGCAAAGCAAACACAGACATTTGCAGTTTGAATGAATTGTGAGATGACAAGTTCTTGGAGTGTTGAGAATGTGCTGACCAGCCTTGGTTTGCCTGGGAGCTGGGAAGGCACGGAGCAGCTTTTTGGTGCTTTGAAATCTGAATTACGAGGAGATGAGCATTTACTACCATGTGATGGTGCACTGGCCCCTCAGAAATTAATCGATGTTCAGCAGGGACGACTGTTGGCCTTTGGAAATGAACTGTTCCAGGCTTGACAGTATTTGGATGAGAGACCATCAGGGCAGCTGGACACAACCTGCTCACTGCTGTTTAGGTGTAAATCGTTAAAGCCTCTGTTTAAAAGCCCCTTTGCCTCAGTTCTTGTTCGGAGAGAAATCTTTATGTCTGTACAGGGAAACCACAAAGGTGCTAGCAACAGAACAGGTTTCTCACTTGTGTGATTTGTTTTTAATCTGCAAAGATACCAGTGATTGGGTTAACTCTGAGGTGGGTTAGCTCTGCTTGTATTATCTTTGATTGATGCAGTGACTTTGCAGGTAAGTTCTTTGCCCCAGATTCCCCAATTTGAAATGAGAATAGTAATGTTCAGAGCATCAGAAAGTGAGAGAAAATGACATCTAATGATTAAAGTCTTAGCAGAAATGCTGTTTTAAAAAAAAATTTAAAAAAAGCAAAGAAAAGAAAAACCAAAAACCCTACCACCAAATAACAAAGACTTGCAAGGATCCCTGAACTACAGAGTTTTGAAGTCTGGGACTGCTACTCTTTTTCATAAGAACATATCTGTATAACTCCTTTAATTTTTCATTCATTTCTGCTAAAACATATTTCAAATTTCACAGAGAAGTCACATGAAAGTTTCTTCTTACATGTGCATGAAGATGCGATTTTTGTGCAGTGGGGATGCAGAAGAAGTGTAGTTCAGACTTTTATTAAGTCTCCCCAGGCACATCTAGTTTGTGTCAATCAGTCCCTACCTCAAAATGTTTTCATGTTTCTGGATGGGAACAGCTTGAAGTGTCATAGAAAATCACTTGTGTGCATACAGACAACAATACTTAATTCTATAATTAGCTTCAGGCAGTGAAGACAACTGGGAAGATTCTTAAGCTTATTTTGACAGATTTTTATTAAAATAAAAGCTACTCATTAAAATAACTTTTGTTTTGAACTCCAGACCTTGTTTGCAGGAGTACTTCTACACTTTTAAGAAACAGAAATAAAGAACATGCATGATAAACCTTGATGATATTTAGAACAGAAAATACATACAATAGGCTGATGTCTCATGTATTTTAATGAGAAAGAAGACACAAAATTACTTAGCTTTAAGGATTTGAATGCATCCTTAATGAGGATAATGTCCTGCCCCCAGGTCCTCATGGTACAGAAGAACTGGATTACAAAGAAGAGAAGTGAAAAATAATTTAAGGATGATGCAAAATATTGTCAGATCAGGGGGAATTTGAATTGAGGTCATAAACTAGAAACACACACAAAAGTGTGAGAAAAAACACTGAATCGTCTGCCCAAATCTGGGAGCATGACTGAAGAAAAGGTAAAGATGGCTGGGTAGTTTGTCATCAAAGACCTTTTGGTTTTAAGGAAATTCTTCTTCTTCAGTGAAAATCATGGTGCTTGGTGTGTTGTGGACTGCAGAGAACAGACAGTCTGGGGACTTGGTGTGGGCATCCCTGTGACTGAGCTGGGGATGTGGGAGTCTCAGGTGAATGTCACTGTCCTAGGGAAAGCACATTTGAAATGCTTTTTCGATAAAGCCATTTTTAACCACTTTACCCCACTGCCCCAGTGGAAATTCTCCTATTTTGTTGCAGTAAATCTGTGATATTTATATGTTTTTGCTGTAAAATGGAAATATCTCTTCCTCCACCTCAATTTTCAGAGATTCTTAAGAAAAAGTAATCTCAGCTTATGATGTAGTCCAGGTGCGTTTTTTGAAAACCTGTAAAACCCGCAAGAGACAGGCTCACACCTTCTCCCTGATGCCACTGACCTGGGCAGGCTCCTTGCACCTGCAGCTGCTTGCCACGAGTACTTGTCTTGGCTTCAGATCTGGAGGGTGCCTGGGCTTGGTCCTGTCACTGCTGCAGTACATGGAATATTTGCTGTGGGAAGGCAAGAAGTCTGGCTTGAGGGTGCTTTGCAGGTGGCAATAAACCAGCTGTAATAGACCACTGCCAAAGCAAGGCTGCACAAGCCTGGCAGTAAACTGATGGTGACCACCACTACTTATCTCTCCTCTGTGCTCTGCCCTTCACCTGCACCTGGAACCCATGGCTGCCTCTGAGCCCATCTTCACAATATCCAAATAAAGCAGATTCAGGATCATAGTCCAAAATTGCCTCTATTGGTGCCAGAAAAGTGAATGGGGATTTTAGCAGTGTTTTATTACTCTCTATAGGTATTTGTTATTTTCATTTAGGTTACTCTGCACAGCATGTACTCCTCTGGGCAGGCAAAGGTGCTGCAGTCAGACATCCATCTCCTTGAGTGTTAATAAAGGTCTCAACTTGGGAAAAGTGGGTACGAAAATGCATTTTTAAGAGCATAGAGTACATAAATTGTTTTATTTGTTGAGCAAGGAGCATTTTTTTAATGTCTTTATAGAATGTGTTTTATAGGAGAACAAAACTTTTTAGCTTGGTGTTACACGTACTTCAATTTCAAAAGAAAAGGCTTAGTTGTGTTAAACAAAGCCTAGCATTAGTATTGTGATGAGGTACACCATTATCTTTCAAAATCCCCGAAACATTTTTCTGCTCAAAGGAGTTAGTCTTGTTTTCTCTAAAGTCTCCTCAAAGTGAAATGCTTCATTAAAATTAATAAGGCTGTGACCTACATAGTTTACAAAAGAATTAAATACTGTAATAATATGACCATATTCTTACTGTGCAGTTAATTTGTATTTTTCTTTATATTATGAATGTTCACTTCTTCCTTTGAAGTTTGTGTTGGGCTAGTGTACAAATAGTGTTCACTGGATAAGAATGGAAAAAGGGTGACTTTGTGGCCTTTTCTGACAGAATATGTTGATACTTTTTAATGCTGCCTTGTCTCCTATTCCACTGGTCCTGATTAAACACTGTAACCTAATTTTTTGGAGACTGTTGTTAATATATTTTTTAAAAATATGTATTTTTGCTGGTCAGCATTCCAAAATGAACAGGAATCTGGTATTGTCAAATCTAGAAAGAAAAGATCTGTCCAAATTTATGTACAGTTGATGTCTGGAGTCACTTGGTATCCAGACCTTCCAATCAACAGCAAACTCTAATCTTTCGTCCTTGACCCTGAGGACAATACTGCCACGTTCGTGGCCTATGGAGACAAAGGGGAACATCTGTGAACCTGTGTTCTGGATTTGCCTGGAAAGGTTTTCGTAAGCAAGAGCAGCAGAATATGGGTTGGGACAGAAGCTGAAGACAGATGACAGGTTAGGAATTACCACAGGCAGACATTGTAGCTGAACCGCTGCTGTGCCCTAACTTCAGGTGTTATGAACCTGCTGCTGGCAGTTGTCTGAGACTTGGTTGGTGTCACTCACATGGGCTGATGGCTTAGTGAGGAGAAGCCTCCATATCCACCAGTGGAAATGGCCAGTGGTATGTCAAAAAAGTACGACTTTACAGGTCACATCCTTGTTCCAGGCTTGGCGCAAGAAAAGGGCATTTTCTTTTAGTGGAATTTGAAAGACAAACTTCAAAGGAGTGTTTTCTTTGATGAAATACAAAGAAGTCCTGTGTCCTTGAAGAGGATTGTTGACAGTCTACAATAGTTTCCAAAATTGGAGGTTATGCTTAGTGTGTTTGTCTCTGTGTATGAGTTTTTTCAGTTGGCACACAAAAAATGTAAAATTAGAAAGCGATACAGCATTAAAAAAGATAACACTAAAAGAAATTCTTAGCAGCGTTGAACTATGTTACTTTGCTGGAAGTTTGAGTTATGCCTCCTGGGTACTTGGCACATTTCACCTTTTAAAAGTGATTGTGACCTGTAATTTTTCTACTAAATGTCTTTTCAGTGCAGCAAAGAATAAGACATCACTGCAGTTTGATCAGCCATTAAAACTTGTATTCAGTCTTAATCCTGCCTTTATGTAGCTAGGTGGTACAGGTGATGGTCAGTGTCTTCCAGTTTAGTTTGTTTAACAGAAGTTTCTCTGTTTTTCCCTCTTCAGTTGATCTTAAGAAAGGATCATGTCCAAGTGCTGCAAAATCAAATCTCCCCAAGCCCTGCCCGTCCGGACTTCGTCCTCCTGGTTACTCACGGTTGCCAGCAGCTAAGCTGGCCGCATTTGGTTTTGTCAGGAGCTCAAGTGTATCCTCTGTCTCCAGCAACCAGTCAAACGACAGTGCTCAGAGTGACCAAAGCAGGACAACCAACCGTAAGTCCAAAAGTGCCCTTTTTCCTGGAGGGATATTAAACAGATGTATTCCAGGGTTGTCCAGACTGGAGTTTGTATCTAATTTAGGACTAATGAAACCTGCGCACTACTCGCTAATCTCTTTTGTGCCACTGACTTTGGCTTGGTATCTTGATTTCCCACTGAAATGGAAAAAATTTATTATTAATAATTATTAAATATTAATAAACAATTATTAAATACTAGAACTATTTAAAGTGTTAATAATAATAAATGAATAGGCTGAATTTACATTGCATGAAGAAGGGGTTGGTTTCCCTACTACAGAGAAAATCCCATTGGTAGTGAACCTGTGGCATTCTTTCTTGTGTTTTGTCTTTGCCTTGAGCATCCCTTCTTACAAGCTGAAATAGTAAATAAGCGGAGTAAACTGTGTTTGGTAAGTAAATGGCAGCCAATGGACAACAGTTTAGGACAAATATTATCCAAAATAAGCAGTACAGTCTTTCTCATCTACTTTTCTTCTGCTTCTTAATATTCAGTATAATAAACTTAGTTTAGAAAATTGAGCAAATAATGCTGGTGATATGAAAGGGATCAGGACTGATATCCTAGTATATCTACCAGACTTTGGATGATCCCATGGAGAAATGTCATTCCAAATCCTATTTTCTGTAAAGACTGTTAATTTTGTTAAGTACAAAATAATACCCACTGGATTGTGCAGTCCTTGGGAAGTGTGCGCGTGCCCTGAGCTCAGAGCGGAAAGGGGGATTGAGGGATTTTCATGCCCGTTTTTCTTTGAAGACTGGATTGAGCCTGAACTGTGTCAATATCAAAGCAAGTGGTATCAGCCCAGGAGGGGTGCAGACGGGGCCACCAGGTGATATGAGGCAGCAGAGGAGACAAGATGCTGCAGGCTCCTAAATCTTTCCCTGTTTGTATTAATTTGAAATTAATTAAAGTAAATACAGTGAATGCAGTTAAAAACCCTAAGGATTTTCTGTTTCCCATTTACACGGGGAGATTGAAATGCTAGTCCCAGGAGGGACTTTTAACTTTCCCAATGCCCCCAAACATCCTTGTATCTTGTTTTACTGTTGGACTGATGACTCGTTTTTGTTTATTTCCTAATAAACTTCACTTTGAGGGTAGTCAACCTCTTTTGCTTTGTGTTTTTACCTTACATTTATGCCCTTGTAAAACTTTCGCTTTTATCTGGTGTTGTAATCTTTTAGTCTTTGGTTACATAAAACCTGTGTTGGGGACAGAATTACCTGATTTCTGATTAGATCTAAGCTACATCTCTGCAAGGAATATGGTTGTTTAGCAATTTCAGGTGGGAATCTGAAAAAAATGACATCTGTAGGTACAGCACTATCCTTGAACACAGTGCATGTATACAGGTTCATACAACTGAGAATTCTCTAAAAGGAAAATACTCCAAGCTGTCAAATTTCAATCAATTGATTTCTAATAAAAAAAACTGTGGGAGGAGCATTAGTAACCTCAGGCACAGAAAGTTACATCTGACTCTTCAATTCTCTTAAAAGAAGCTGGTTTCATATATATATTCTGCTGTATTTTTATATTATATTTGTACATTAAGCCCATAAAAACTGAAACCGTATTCCAGTCACTGGAAGAACGTGAAAGCATTTGGTTTCAGCTGACTCAGTTGAAGATGGTAACCCTCTTCAATGCTGGGATCAGAATGTTGAGACCAAGTTGTGCATATTACAAGACTGATTTTGATGGGTATGAAAATTACCCAGGGGAGGTGTTCTGCTTGTACAAATTCATGTAGAGATGAGCTCAGCCCGTCATCTGATGAAAAACAGCACCTGTAACTCTGCTCCTGCTGCCAGGTTAGATAACTCATCTAAGCTGTTGTCTAGTTTCCCTCCATCTCCATGTGAGAGCAAGAGAATGAGCCCCTCCCGAGGGTCATCTCTCTCACGTGGTTCCTGTGACATGCAAGACTGTCCAGCCCAGAAGTCTTTTATTGTTCTTTAGTTCCAAATGGACAGTGCTTCCTCCTGGAGAACGTTGAGAGAAGGAGAAGTGTGTTACGAAGCAGGTGAGGACACATCTTGTTTAGGGTGCCAGCCCTCGGGTAAATTGTCATATGAGATGACACCTGATATCGCCTGCTTGCTCTGGATTAAAGGCAACACAACTCCTGTTCATGGGGCAGACAGCTAGGGAGAAAAAAATGTTCCCTTACTGTTAACTTTCATAGAAATTTTATTAGTGTGAAACTGTAACATCTCTTTCTATTTATAGTCTATGTGCCAGCAAGAGTTAAATTAGTTGCCCAACACCCAGGGAGAACAAATTAGTTGATTTCCATTCTAGTGCAGCTTATTTAACACAGAGCAGCAGTGCACTCCAACATGCACAGAAAGGATGTAGGGGAGAAGTATTGGCTCAGGAATCTTAGCATGACATATTATTTCTTCCCTTCACTGTCTGCTGGAAGAATAGTTTTATTTAAATTAAATAAATAGCTGATTCTGTAGCTACTACCTGAGATCATGTCTTTGACTAAATCAGGTTTCCTAGAGGGCAGGATAAAGTTTTACTGTTAATTTCCTAGCTCAGTAGGGTAGAAAATGCAAAATTATCTAGCTTTAGAAGTCTTCAAACATACATAACACAATTTTCTATTTAAGCAGCATCTCTGTGTGTCAGGGAGACAGAAATAGTTGATAGCATCTTACAAGAGTGCATGTGTTATAAACAGAGGAGCTGCTACTGTTGTAAATCGAGGGGCTCACCTCAAAATCATGACATATTGTAAGTTACTAAAAAGCCAATAACTATGGCTAGGTGAGAGGAAAACAGTGGTTTGTTTTAGGAACAGAGTGTTTTAGGGTGAACAGTGATTATTTAAGGGGCCCTGGTGAGATTCTGTTCTTGCTTTTCTCTCCTGTGCCAGATGTCTTGTGGTGCTAGTTCTTCCCAAACACATTTCTTTTCAGAAGTCCCAACTAGTGTCTCTGTCTGGGGAGTAAAACCCTACATGTTTAGAGGAAAGAGACGTGATGTTTGTGTTGAGGGGAAGTTTTTTAATGGATCTGCCATGCGGCAGCTTTGTTCTTTACCGGATTTCTCCCCTTCCTGTGACCCCTCCAAAAGCAATAAGCCTAGATGTGCACGGAGCCTGTGCTGTGCTTCTCGGTTGACTTTCTGGCAATAGCTCTCATATTCAGATTGACCCAATTAAATGGATTTGAAGCAGTGGGACTGTGCTCTTTTCCCATAGTGAGTCAGGACAGACTGTTCATCAAAACCTGCTTTTCCTCAGGTTTTTCCTGGAGTTTTATCCTGGGATTGTGGGTATAAGCCAGGCTGCCATATGCCAATAACATGCCAACTGTGACAGTCGTGCCAGCAGCTGCTCATCAGGATCAGTCGTAACAGGGCTCTGCTCCTATGAGGTCCTGCCCAAATTTGTGTTGGGGCTGAAGGGACAGCCCTGGTATCCAAACTGCTCAGCATCTCCCCCGCTTCTGTGATAGGGAACTGACCTGCAAGCCAGGGTCGCTAGTCTGTTTTGGCCATTTAAAATCCACTTTTTGGTGCCTACGTGTAACTTGTGGTTTGCTCACAGGGAAGCAAGGGTTTGTGAAGCTCATTCATGATGATGGTGGCACATAAGGCAGCTTCTCACCTTGCTGAAGGAGGTGGGATGCAATGTCCGAAGCCAAAAACTGCTTGATTTCGAAGCTGGGTTCTAGAATGGATTAGGGGAGCTCACCACGGATCACCACTGGCTGTCCTGCTCTGTTCAAAATGAAATAGTTCACATGGTTCGGGGTGGTGAGCTCTTCGTTCAATGTGGGGGACATAGGCAGTTGTGTTTGAATAAAACAGCTCAGAGAAATGAAGGCAGTGAGAGCTCTCTGTACCAGCGGAGGTGAAGGTGGGTCATGTGTCCATCCTTTGTTGCTGCTAATGTCCCTCTCCTCTCAGTGTGGAGCCTGCAGCTTCCCCTGCCACTTTCACGCCTCTCATCCCATGGTTTCCCACATCAGGACAGCTCTATACCAAGGCCAGAGTGAGGTTTTCTGCTCGGACAAAGCCATGTGGCCTGAAACCTATGGGATGTCTGGGAAACCCCAGGCTGAGTCTCAGCTCCACGTCCTGCTATCAGCCCTCCACAGATTTGTTTTGTGCCACAGAGAGGTTTGCCCACTAATATTTTTGTTCAAGATTACCTGAAAAATTCAAGTCTACCCTCAGCTCTGGTGTACTACTTTCGAGGTTTTCAAAAATGCATGCTATCTTAAACCACTATTCTTTATTTAGACAAAGGGTTTTTTTGCATTTCAAAATCCTTCTTGTTTGTTTACAGTCTAAATTGACTAGAATTGAAAAATTGAGATACTTCAGTCTAAGAGGAGTGTGAATGTATTCTGCAAAATATGAGAAAAAGTGAATGACTAGAAAGTCATATTGAGGTTGCAACCACTATGATTTGGAGTGGAGAGAAACAATTGTGTAAATGTAAAGGAAAACTCCCAATTAACTGACTTATAACAAAATACCTAACTTTGTGTATTTTCCCTTGGAATTTTAAATGCACTGTATAGAAGCTTTCCCTGTGTCTGGCCCCAGTAAAATTTGCGTAAGAAGTTCACGTCATACACCAAAGGCCCACAGTTGTGGTTCCCAGTATTACCTTTTAATTCTGCAGTGAGGTAACGTGATGCTCAGACTGTAACTTCTGTTTTACTGGTTTGAGGGGCTTAGAGTTCTCTCACTTGCTTGTATCTGCATTTTGGGTGATCAGCTCAATGTCCTGGTCACGTAATTAGCTTTATGTGCTTTGTCAGAATAGACTCTAATGTGCTGTAAGTACCACATGAGAAAGAAATTGTTAAGCACTGTGGAGAAATCTGATGTGTGGAGGATTGGAAGAAGGATGGATTGTTTAGAACGAGTTGAGGTAGAATAACTGCTATGACTTTAGGAAATGGAAGAATGTAGGTATAATACTGGGAAACACTTCACAGTCATGAGGTCTACTAGTCTGTTAAATAATCTTCCAACTCAAGTGATGAAATCCCTGTTACTTAAGATTCTTTAAATAGAACAATAGCACGGTGTTAGAGGCAATTCTTCTCTGGTGAGGTGCTAGACTAAAAAACACAATGCTATTCAATATCTACCGACAGCTCTGAGTGCTGAAGCAATTTATTTTGAGACTGAACAAGAAAGTGGCTATGAATATTTCAAAACTTGTTTTAGTATATCACGACAGCTATTGTTTTGTTAAAAGCTATAGAAATATGAAAGTGCATGTTTTATGTAAACCTCCATGATCCCTTCTTCAATATATATTTCTCACTGGTTTTTGATCTCGCATTGCCTGGCCTTGCTAAATGTTGACTTTCCATTCTAATAAGTAAAAATGTCAAAGTGTCAGATTCAGGTGGGTGGAGAAATGAGGAAATTAAAGTGAGCACAGAAGCCTTGAATAGATGCCTAATTGCCTCTGAAATGGGTAGAACATTCAAAACTGTCACGTGGTAGACAGGTATACCAATTGTTCTTAAATACAGAAGTATTATGTAAATACAAAGAATTTCCTGCATGAAAATTAATTCCAATCATATTTCTATGATTTTCTGTTCAGTTTTCTACATGACAAATTCAATTTTTTTTTGCCTTTTGATCTTGCTCTGATATTAATATCTTGATGGAAGAAACACTCTATGCCATCATTTCACTGTGAATAGGACTAAAATAGAACAGTACTGAGTTAAGATTCTCAGCTTTGTGGGGTGAAGCATCTGGAAAACTGCAATATGCCAGCCAGGAGGAGCAAGGGCTGTAAGACATTTTAGCTGCTTTTACGTAGCAGCATTTACTTTTCCTACTCTAGTTGCTAACAGTGAGGAAAAAAAAAGCATTCAAAGAATGACTTGGGGGTGTAGGCACAGAGGTTTCTGTCTGTTTGCAGAGATTGAAACAACAGTGCTGAAGTATAAGTTGTCTATTAATTTCAGGGGGTTCTAGATATAGTGCTTGTGATAATATTTTAATAGCTTAGATAACGTTTTTGCTATCTCCGTTGTTACCTGTCTCCATTCTGTCTCCATTGTTACCCACCCATCAGAACACACAGAGGAGGGGAGCAGTTCCACACTGGGAGGATCTGCACCACCCCTTGTAATGAATAAGTAGAGGCAGGAAGATCAAACTTGTTTGGAAATGCAGAACTACTTTTACATGAAGATGCCAACCTGAAATATTTAAAGGGGTTTCAAATTTGCTGAGCTTAAGTTTGTCGCAACTGAAAAAATCTGTGAAGTTCTGAATTCTGCAAAGCTTGCTTTTTATGAGCAAAGAACTGTTGTAAGAATTTTGCCAAGCTCTCGTGCCAGCTCAAGTTGAGTGCTTAATCATTATGTTTGTTATTGTTATAAAGTGCCATATAAAATCTGCGTTTTTAGGTGTCAGAAGTCCAGTCTGGGAGATTCTGTGTCTGTGTTCTAAAATTGTCCTAGCTCAGACCTGGCAGCTCCAGTTCCAGTTTTTGGCACTTATTTCTGTCTGGTTTTTTAAAAGTGGCTTAAATTATCCACCTCACTTTCCTGACCGTAAAATGGGGTGGGAGAGTACAAATGTTTGCCCATTTATTGGGTAATGGGACAACGAGGAAGAAACAGATAGTGACAAATCCTCTTTCCTGGCCCATTTCCACACAGGATTATTTGACTGATTATGTGCACCTAATTTAGTCATGGCGACTCTTAGTGTTTAATCTGGAGAGGGTAAAAAGTAGTTCAAACCACTTGCACACCAGGCTGCCAGACACCAATTTCACTGGAGAAGGCAGTGCATTGCCCCATGATTAGATTATTCCCATTACAGACACCCAAAGTGTCTCTGCCCTTTAACTCTGTGGCGAGATGTTGATTCAATGATCAGCATTGTGAAGGTAGCTACTGTAGCAGCCTGCTTAGGTACCCCTGTACTGGGCGGTTTCATCAGCCCCTTCTTCATTTTAAAGGTGTCCCGTGGCTGATTTTGCTCTGCCCTGGTCAATAGGAGATCATGACTACTTTATTTATTGCGGTATAATGAACTTCATTTATTTCTTAGAGGAGTAGAGAGAAATCAGTGAAGCCATTTCTAAAGTAACTATTTTTTTCAATCTTTAAATCACATTTTCTAAGACATCTAGTCTTCAGTGATCCTGAAGGATATCCCCTCTGATAGGGATGTGAGTGGCACATGAGGAAGAAGAGAGCCGCTGGTGGAGCGTGAATTTTACAGTCTAGGGAAAAGCCTCGGTCAGTCCAGAGCCAGTAACAGGCACAAGCACAACACGCATCTTTCTGCGGACACTCAGCACTTGCAACAGTGGCACTTAAAATGTTCTTTTGAAAATATGAAGAGAAGCAGCAGCTGGAACATGTCTGTCACATCCAAATTAAAACCCCTCTGAAGACCAGAAAGCTCACTATAAATTGTCTCCTTTTCATACTCTAATCTTCCAATTCTATCTGTTGAGGGAGGAAATACTCGTTTAGAAGTGAACCCTGTGGGTATTCATTGAAATGGATTAATCTTTTAATTTAGCCCAAAGAAAAATTAAGGAATAAAGCTTTGAAGAAATGAGAGCTCATCCATTTCTCTTTTTCTTTTCTTCTTCTTTTTTTTTCTAATTTTTTTCCTTCTTTTTTTTTTCCTGCCTTCTAGTGGAATCACAGTTAAAATCTTTGGTCTCCCACTAATGAAGTATGACCTTGCAGAACTTTTGAGAAACTTTTTGCTTCACCATGTCCCTCTCATGCATTTTATTTCAGTTTTTAAATCAGTATTTTAAAAGGGTTAATTCTGGATGTCTAGCTATGGGGCTCATCACCGAGTTATTTAATTCACTTCATCTGCAGTTTTTGTGCTTTCTGAAATTCAAGCCTGTGGTAATCTAGATGCATTCAGCTCCATAAAGATACATTTTCAAAAAGCACCACATATTGCTTCTGGTTCAATTCTGCATTTTGTATTGTCTGTGAGGTTGAAGCCAGTGAGCACAGTGAGGCACTCTGGCTTTGAAATCTTTAAGTAAATCAAACAGTTGTCTGACTGAACCAATTACTGTCAATGACAAAAGTCATTACAGACTCTATGATTATAGGCTTTCTTCCAAAGATAACGGGTTTTTTTCCAAAAACATGTATTAACTTAAAGATATAAGAAGTTTGATATGGTAGTTGTGAGCCAACTTTGAGTCACAGTGAGACAAAGAAAAAACTTCCAGTTTTGAATTATGTAAATTTTGAAAGGATTTTTAAAATTATGTTCTCCTCTGTGTGGTTTCTGCTTAGGGTCAGCAAGGCTGTTAGCTTGTTTTCCTAAACAAGAAGCAAATAAGCTTGAGGTTCAGTGTTTCTTTGATCTCTTTCAACCAGGACCAAATTTAAAAAGTGAGACTGAGATGATCTCATTGCAATCATATTATTAATAGCTGTAGTCAAAAGTAAAATGTTGTGAATTTGTCACACAGTTCAATCCAATTGCCTTACCAGCAATAAACAGGACCAAAGTTATAAATACTGTAAATATTACTGGCAAATCTCATTTAGACCAAAAGGTTTCAGAAAACAGAGCTGTCCTCTTTATAGTACATGAAAAATCAATTAACAAAATGGTATGCCTTTGCAAAATGAAGTGTGGATAATGAACACAAATAAATGGGGATTTGGAAGAAGTCTCTAAACTGTCCCTTTTGGGAGGGAGAGGGACTGACTAGTTGAGGAGAACCATGGTGGATTAGTGCAGGTATGTATTAACAGTGGAGCAAAGGAAGACAAACTTCAAAGATGTTTCTAATCTTTGATCCCATTAGGAATCCTGCAGAAGACTTGTGAATTCTAATTTAGTAGCGTGAGAAGTGTTACAGCCAAAAGAGTGCAGCACTATTTATAGAGGAAAAACTTTTTCCGTGTAGAGGTTGGGCTGGAATATCACCCATGACATTATTTCCATCACACTAAAGTAGTCCAAACAGGTTAAAATTGAGGTCATTTATGTAAGTCTTCCAGGTGCTCTTGAGAATATCTGAAATAGAAGAAGGAACAGCATCTTTTACAGCTTTCAGTATTGCCACGAGTCTGTTAGTTGTGATCCAAGAACTTGAAAATTGCAGTTTAAA
>VZRJ01009410.1:0-15783 GCA_013397565.1 Ptilonorhynchus violaceus | reverse complement strand
AAGCAGGTTGTGCCTGCGGGGCGGTTGGGGGCAGGAGATGTCACCCTCCAATCCATGGACACCAGTGGCCCCATGGAATTCAGTTTGTCCACTGATGCAGGCTGTGGTGGGGAGCTGCAGAGGCTGTGGAAGTGCAGGGGCTGAGAACATGCAGGATCTGGGAATATGCATGAGGGCAGGGAAGTCTAGCGGGTGGTGGGAGAGCCTGGGAGGCTGGGCAGACCTGTGTTGACGTCCAGGGACTCAGAGGTGAGGTGGGTCACGTCCTCATCCTGCAGTGACCCCGTCCCCAGCTCCATGTTCCTCTGTTCCCCCTTTTTGGAGGGGGAGATCAGGTGTGGGGGGACCCTGGAGTCAGCCCCCATGGGGTGTGTGGTGGGGGCACGGGAGTGTTCATGGGCAGGTGGGTGTTTGGGAGCACCCTGGCTGTCTCACCCAGCCCACAGTGCCCAGGCCCCATCTGAGCTTTCCTGGGGGCACCTGTGGGGGATGAGGGTGACACAAGGGCCACCCTCCAGCACCGCTCCCCTCTCCCCACAGCACTCAGAGCCGGTGACTGTCAACAGCCTGGTGAATGCAGGGTGACTGCGTGAGAGAGCAATTAATTGTGAAATAAGAATGTCTCAGCATTGTTTACTTCTTATTCTTGAACTGGATGCTATAAGTCTGCTATTTGACATTGAATGAAAAAGTACCCTAAGGGTGGCACATTTTTCAATAGCAACAGCCCATGTAGACTTGCAGAGGTAGAAGAAGCTCTTGTCATGGGTGAGGGGTGAGGAGGTGGCTGAGAGCTCTGTCTCTGAGCAGGCAACCCTCTGTGTCTGGAGAGAATTCTCTAGAGAGCTCATTGGGGTGAAGAGAGCCCCTGTCTTTGGGCTCTTCCTCCCGAGGGCAGGGGTAACTGCTGCTGCTTGAGGGAGACTCTCCAGGTGACCCAATAATCTGTCATGGACAATGGGACTATGGAGGGACTGCGAGATGTCTGAGTGACCCCTCTGAGGCCTGAGCCTCGCTCCTGGCCATGGCCTCGCTCTCTCTTAACCAGCTCTGTTCCAATGATCTTTGTGCAGCCTTGGCTGTCCTGCCCCGCCACACAGTCTTCCCAGTCCTGGCTGACCTGGGAGGTCTGTCCCAGGGATTTCCTGGCTGCCATGGCACCAGCTCAGGGCATCTGCAGTGCCTGTTTTGGGGATGTTTCTGGTGGTTCTTTCTCGATGTGTGGGACTGTTGGATGTGTAAGATTCATTTCTGGGCTTGGGATTATTTCTGGGTTTGGAGGTGGTTGACAGGTTTTGGAGATGTTTCAGGGCCTGGAGGCTGCTGCCAATGCTGGGAGAAACGTCAGCGTTTGTGGGTGTTTCTGCGTGCGTCAGGTGCAAACGGCCACAACTTGGGGGTCAGTGTCCCTCCTGTGCAGGGCCAATGGGGCCAGGCTGGGCTGTGGGCACCTGCTGGGGCAGCCGTGCCTGCCCTGCCCTGCACTGCAGCCCGTGCAGCTGGGACAGAGCAGGGCCTTGGGGTGATCCTGCAGGGACACTTACCCGGGCTGCAGAGGGACTCCTGCCTCTCTCTCTCTCTGTCCAGTGTGTGTGCTGTGTTTCTGAGGACAGGTGGACATGGATATTTGGGGGTTCACAGCCATGAGGAAAGGACTGTCTGTTCACACCTGCTGCCCGGTGATTTCTTGTGGTACTCCCTGCAGCTTTGTGCCAAGGATGGACCATTCCTGATGACCCTAAGGAGCTGCGGGCATTCATTGCAGTTCCTGGCCAGTGGGATTTTGGTGGAGGAGAGCTTGAAGAGCTTTTGTGTATGGGGCACCAAGCGCTCCTTGCTGGAGACAGCCAAGAAGGTTCAGCAGGATGTGGCAAGAGAGGGAGCTTTGCCCATGTTGGCAGATGAAAGAGCCCTTTGTGTGAGCAATGCTATTGAGGAGAGTGCAGTGACAGAGGAGTCATTAGGAGGAAGGTGTCCCCAGGCAAGTTTGGGGTCCCCAGGAGGGCTGTCCCCAGCTGAGGGTCCCTGAAATTTCTGCCACGGTTGGGGAGGTGTTCTCAGGAGTGGTGTCACTGGGGACTGTGGGTCCCAGTGCAGCATGGTGACCCTGGTGTGCCTCAGATGGAGACCCAGCCACAGAGTCCCCATTTGGGGATCTGGGTGGCGACTGCTGCATCCGCAAGAACTGGCACCACCTGGTACCGGAGCTTCTTTGTCACCTGCACGGGGAACGGGACCTATCCCTGGGCGAGTCCCTGCTGAGCCCTGGACATGCAGATTCATTGCAGATGAGGGGCAGACGTAGGTGAAATGGAGACGCAGGTGGAGATGGAGACTGGCTGGGCATGATGGAGGCTCACTGGAGCCGAAGATGTGGTGTAACCATAGTCTAAATATAAGTCTGAAGAGGAATGGAGAGCTTTCTTTGTGGGAGGTGGGAACAGGTTCCTGTTGCGGTGGCAGTTGCCGCTGCCGGAGTTGATGATAAGCCACAGGCTTGGACCACAGCATCTACCTCGTGATGGGCTTAACATCCCCCCTAACGGTTGGAGTGAGCACCCACAGACCCTTGGGTTTGACGTTTAACTGACACTGGTTTACCGTTACTCCACCCTGTCTTATGTATCACCTTTTGAATATGTATGACTTCGTTAATAGGCATAAGTTCCAGAAAGTTCCGTGTTCGACACCCCATTGGTTGCTCCCTCCCTACTGCCTCCTACCTTGTACCCGGTTGGTCGGCTTGTATTCTCCCCTCCCCTTTGCTTGATCCTGATTGATTGTTTGTACCCCTGTAAAACCCCTGGACCCTCCTCCCTCAACATCTTTGGCCCCTGGACCCTTTGTGGAATAAACCCTGCAGAACCCAAACCAAAGACCTCTCCCAGTATTTTTATCTTCGGCATGTGCGCACTTGAATTTAGCCTCTCATGTTCGAGCCTTACATCGCTCCTGGGATTGTGGGCGTGTGCGTGGTAGCTCCACAGCCCCTCCTGGAGTTGCCCACCGCAGGTCCTGCCGACGGAACAGATAGGGACTCTGGGAGTCCCGGATCTGCGGAGCACTCTTAGGGAAGGCGCATCACCGTTCCCTTCCCAGGCACGGAGGACTGCGTCAATCGGCGCCCAAACAGGGACTTCTGCCAAGGGGTCCCTGAGAGTGTCCAACAATCCAGGAGGCTGTCGGAGTTCCACCTCGGGTTGCTGGTTCCTGCTCAAAGGCTTCTGCGTTCTAGCAGGGAGGATTCGGGTGGGTGGTCGAGAGCTCTCCAGGGAAAGCAGAGCTGACCAAAGCCAGAGGACCACCCCAGGAGTTTCTGTTCCCGTGGGACCCAGAGATTGATCTGGGATCGATCGGATTTGGTAAGTTGATTGTGTGGGTTCCCGGGGAGAATTGTATTTTTTGTTTTGTCTTTGCTCCTGGGTGTGGGTAAGAAATTTTGGGGAAATGGGTGCAGGGTTGACCCATCCCCAAAAGGAAGTTTATTTCCAAGTTCGGGGTGCCCTTGAAAGGGGAAAATTCAGGTTTTCAAGGAGTCTTTTAAAGCATTTCGTTAGGTGGGGTTTTGGTTATTTTTCAAATACAAATGTTGAGTTAGTTAAAGCTCCGGAGTTTTTGGGATCACATGGGTAATTGGTTGACACTTTTTGGAAATGGCGATCCCGAGGTAGCTAGATATCACTCTCTGTTAATTACCATTTAGAAGGCAGTATGGTGGGAGGGGCATCAGTTAGAAGTTAAGGGAAAAGTTGGGATTTCCCCAGTTGATGTTAATTCCCAGGCGTGTTTCTCACCCTGTGTACCTCACCCTGTTAACCCCTCTCTGGGGACATCAGACGAAATAACCCGCCATCTGGCGCCAGAGAGCTACCATTCTCCGGACTCCCTCTGACCTCCCCAGTACCCTCTTCAGGATGGCAAGGCGCCTGCTGCCCTGAATCCTTTCCTTGACCCACCTACCACTCCCTATTCCCCAGATGTGTCCCCTCAGTTTGTCTCACAAAATGGCGGCAACAACATGGCCGGCCCGCCATTTTGTCTGTCTTCTTCCTCCCAAATTCCTTTGGTTCCTGCGCAAAGTTACGGCTCCTCCCAAGNGTTTCCTGCGCAAAGTTACGGCCCCTCCCAGGCCCCGCCCCCTCTACGTCGGGCACGTCAGGACCACCGCCAGTGGCGTCGACAGAAGTGGCCATGTCGAGCTCCTCCCACACCTTTCGCCCTTCCCCTTCCTCCTCTCCCCTGGAGCCCGCGAGCCCCTCCTATCCTTCCCCCCCTTCTGTCGGTGAGCCTGCCCCTTAACACACCCCCTCCGGTTCCCACGCTCAGTGGATTGGAAGTGGTATTGCCGAAGACCGGAAGGCGGGCGGGGAGGGGGGGTGCCACGGCAGCCCTCATGTTCTGTAATCGTCTGGGGAACGCCCAGTGGGAGCCCTTTCCTTATGAACACCTTAAGGAAATTTGTAAAGTGGAAAAGGCATTTGGGAGGGATTCCGCATATTTTAAAGGACTAATACAAGCCACTTTCACCTCCAGTTCCCTAGTGCCCTTTGACATCAAAACAATTACGTCGTGCCTCCTCTCCCCCTCAGAATATCTATTATGGGAGAGGACTTGGAAAAAACTGTGCCAAGACCTGTATGACAACTCTCGGAGGGATCTGGCCCGGGCAGAGCTTACCCTAGACCACCTCTGTGGGGAAGAGGATTGGAGTATGCCTCAAGAGCAGGCACAAAACATCCCCTCTGAGGTCTTAGAGGAGATTAAGAAGGTGGCCGAGAGGGCATTGACCCTGACCCCCACAGAAGCCACCCCCACAGCCAGTTTCACCCAGTTAAGACAGGTGTTGGTGAACCTTTCATCAAGTTCATTGACAGGTTGAGGGAGGCAGTGCAGCAGCAAATCCAGGGTGTGGGAGCTCAGGAGTTGCTGAGAGTACTGGCAAGTACTAATGCCAACAAAAGATGTAGACAGGTGTGGTGGGTCATTCCCCTCAGGTTGCCATGGCTGGCATTGCAGACCCCGCCTCCGATGCTGATCCCTCCACTTGGGAGAACGGGACTAGTGTCTAGNCCTTTTAACCCCTTGCACACCCGATGCTCGAGGTCTTCCACCAGGTCTTCTGCCTGGAGATCTCTCTTGCCCGGAACCCTCGTCCCTACCCTTCAATAAAGGAGAGCTCGCGGAGACCCCACTCCCGAACCCTTTATCTCCTGCTGGTTCCTGTGTTCAGTCTGCGTCCTGCACTGCGCTTCACCACGAGCGGGCACATTAGGGGTGGGTCACCCACCCATCGTTTGGAGCGGTACCAGTCCAGGCCCTCAGGCGCGGGTGCCGGCGTCAAGGCTTGAGCCCAGCCAGGCGTCAGGAACCCACATTATACTACAGACAGGTCTTGAGAAGCCTCCCACTCGATCCATTGCCTACCCTTGACCTTATGATTGAAGCCTGTACTAAGTTGGCCGTTACAGATGTTGATCCAACTAACAAAAGAAGGGGAGTGGTGCGAGCTATGAACAATCAGATCAAATGCTTTAACTGTGGTGGGTTTGGGTTCTTTGCCAAAGACTGTCAAAGGCCAACAGCCTAAATCTGAAACTGCAGAATGTCGTTCCTCCCCACAGCACTCATGCCAGCAGGGAAACGCCCAGGGGAGTGTGTAGAGGCCACGCACCAAGATATAAATCCGGTGGCCGCTCCCCCGAGACATCCAGCAAGTCTGAAATGTCTGACCTGCCCTGCTGTTGCGGTGCTGAAAAACCTATGACTCCAGATCAATCAAGACTACAAGTAGTAACAGCAAAGCCCACTCATATTATGAGCAGGGCTCAGAGACGAATTCCTGTCAGGATACAGGGAATACCAGACAACATCTAACATCTTTATCATGGGAGATCCTATCAGGGGTTCACCAGACATTTTCGTTTCAACTGTGGCACAGAATGTGAACCCCCAAGGGGAGACCATTGTCAGTATACAGTGTGTTAATCCACCTTTACTTCTTCCCAAAGACCAGGTCATCAGTCAGGCCATAGTGATCCCCAAAGACTTTCCTGGGCGTCACCGGATGCCATCCATATATTGGACAAGAATGGTGGGATAGGACAAGCCTACCATTAATTGCCAGCTCTACAATGGGAACGCCACCATCACTCTGCGCGATATGGTGGACAGGGGGGCTGATGTAACTGTAATCTTCTCAACAGAATGGCTCCGGGAATGGAACGTGAAACCAGCAGGTGGGAGCCTCATGGGAATCGGAGGGGAGGCAGCTTCCGTGGTAAGTACTGATAATATCCGCATCGAGGGCCTGGACGGCCGGGTGGCGACCATCTGGCCGTATGTAGTTCCGTCAGGGTTTACCCTATGGGGCAGGGACACCCTGTATCAATGGGGGACTCGAACTGAGATTCCATTGCCCCAGGATTTTCAGTTGGGGCCACTAAGGAGCGCACCACCCAGAAACTAATCTGGAAAACTGATGATCCTATCTGGGTGGAGCAGTGGCCCCTATCTGGGGAAAAACTGTGCGCTCTCAAGTCCCTTGTGCAGGAGCAACTAGCCAAGGGCAATATTGAACCATCGAATAGCCCTTGGAACTCCCCTGTTTTTGTCTTGCTTAAACCGGGCGAGGACAGGTGGAGGCTCTTCCACGACCTCCGTAAAATCAACGAGGCCATTGAGGACATAAGTCCCTTGCAACTGGGAGTGCCCTCACCCTCGATGCTTCCTTACCACTGGAAGTTGGCCATAACTGATATCAAGGACTGTTTCTTTCACATTCCCCTCGATCCCCGGGATGCTCCACGCTTTGCCTTCTCCATTCCGTCCATCAACCGGCAGGCCCCCATGCGGAGGTACCACTGGCAGGTGTTACCCAAGATATGAAAACTCACCCACTATATGCCAGTGGTACGTGGCAAACTCCTATCCCCCATCAGAAAGACATTCCCACAGTCTATAATTTTCTGTTATATGAATGATATCCTCGTGTGCACGCCCACGGAGGAACAACTGGACAGGACCTTGAAGGAGGTGGTACGGGCTATCGAGGGGGCAGGTTTTGAAATCCAAACCGATAAGATCCAGTGCACCTGCCCTTGGACCTACCTAGGGCTCCGCATCAGGGAGAGAATGGTCGTCTCCCAGCACGTGACCATCGGGGACAATCCAAAGACTCTACGCGATTTGCACCAATTATGTGGATCTATTAATTGGGTATGTCCCTGGCTGGGGGTCACTACCGAAGACCTTGCTCCACTCTTCAAATTACTAACAGGAAATGAAGAGTTGGACTCCCCTCGCACTCTCACTGCGGAAGCCCAGGAGGCCTTGGGTAAGGTGCAACAAGCCCTGTCCTCCCGACAGGCCCATCAATACCACCCAAAGTTGCCTTTCAGTTTCATCATCTTAGGCAGCTCCCCACACTTTCATGGCTTAATATTCCAATGGGGTGCAGCACAAAAAGGTCCTCTCTTAATCATAGAGTGGGTCTTCTTGCCGCACCAGCTGTCCAAGACAATCACAAGGCCACAAGAACTGATGGCCCAGCTCATCATGCGTTCCAGGTTCCGCCTCCTCGCAGGGTGCGATTTTGGATGCATTAACCTTCCATTCACAGTTGGATATTTGGAAAACTTGATGCAGACAAACGAAAACCTCCAGTTTGCCCTTGACAGCTTTTGTGGCAAAATTTCGGTTCATAAGCCAAAACATGAGTTGTTCAATGAGGTCTTTAATACCAAAAGATACACAAAGTCAAAACCCACTTAAGGCTCTGACAGTTTATATGGATGGCTCTGGAGCATCCCACAAGTTGATATTGATTTGGAGCGATTCCTCAGACTCAGCAGCGGCAAGCTGAC
Organism: Ptilonorhynchus violaceus; assembly: GCA_013397565.1. Taxonomy (NCBI): domain Eukaryota; kingdom Metazoa; phylum Chordata; class Aves; order Passeriformes; family Ptilonorhynchidae; genus Ptilonorhynchus; species Ptilonorhynchus violaceus. The sequence goes on along the minus strand of VZRJ01009410.1, from coordinate 7,921 downwards.
ATCAAGGTGGTCGAAGGATCACCCCTCAGATTGCAGAACTTGACGCCGTGGTCAGGGCCTTCGAGAGATTTCCCGAACCCCTTAATTTGGTCACAGATTCGGCCTATGTAGCCGAAATAATTGCAAGGGCAGAACACGCATTATTAAAGGAGGTATCCAACCTTAACTTGGCTTGCTTGCTCGCAAGGTTGGTAGTGCTGCTTTCCCACTGAGAGCAACCATTTTATGTGATGCATACAAGGTCGCCCATGGACCTGCCAGGCCCCATTGCCGAGGGCAATCTGAGAGGGGACGCTTTGGCAATGCCAGTAACCACCCCTGGCGTGTTACAGCAGGCAAAGCTGAGCCATCAGTTGTACCATCAAAATGTGCCAGCCTTGGTCAGGATGTTTCACCTCCCCCGTGACCATGTGAAGGCCATTGCGGCCACATGCCCGCAATGCCAGAGATACCAACTGCCATCGCTCGGCAGCGGGGTCAGTCCTAGGGGTTTAAACTCATGCCAGCTATGGCAAACAGACGTTACCCATGTGCCATCTTTTGGACGACAGAAATACATGTATGTATCCATAGATACTTTTTGGGGGGCCGTTTTCGCTTCAGCACACACCGGGGAAAAGGCAAAAGACATAATCACTCACTTTCACCTTGTCTTTGCCACCCTCGGTGTGCCCGCTGAAGTGAAAACAGACAACGACCCAGCCTACATGTCTGAAAAGAGAATTCTTTGACCAGTTGGGAATTAGACATTCCTTGGGGATACCTCACTCCCCCACGGATCAGGCGTTGGTGGAGAGCGCCCATCAGAACATCAAAAGGGTCCTTGAGCAACAGCGAGGGAGGACAGAGATTAGTCCACCCATTGTGTGGCTCTGTAAGGCCTTATTCACAATAAATTTTTTGAATAACTCATTCGAAGAGCCAGCCCCTGCCATATACCGCCATTTTGCAAATTCGGCCCAATCCAAATTGAAAGAAAAACCACAGGTGTTGATCAAGGACCCCGAGAGTCACCAAATTATGGGCCCCTACTAGCTTGTTACCTGGGGGAGGGGTTATGCCTGCATCTCCACCCCAGCAGGACCCCTTTGGATTCCAGCGAGGAATGTCAAGCCCCACCTAGAACCGTTGCCACTGCCTCCCCCCAAAGGAGGTGAAGGAGACAAAGGAACGCTAAATCACACCGCAGAGGCCTGGAGGACAAGGAGGCATCAGGACGCCGGCCACAGTGACAATAGAGACGCACCGCCTCCAGTGCCCTCACCCTTCGATTACCCATTGTTTTCCTTGTGTGCTCCCCGTCCCCGAGCCCTAACCTATGTTTAGAGTTTGTCCAGACCATCCTGTTTTCCCTACTCACTCCCTCTCTACTTTACTTGCGGAGTGGTTGAAAGGAGGATGTTGAATGAGATGTCGAAGCAGTTTTTCTCTGTTTACCATTATTTTCTGTTTATTTATAGAAACGCATACCCTCAATCCACCTGAGTGCCATGCATATACCCAGCACTGGACTCGGCTTCCTGTTACTGGCAATGATCTGGGCAATTATTCCATCCGTGGTATGGATTGTCCCTCAGCCCAAGAAGAACGTGTGGGTCACCCTGGCCAAAGCGCTAAGGCAAGAACATCTTTGCTTTTCGACAGCGGCGGTAAACAACCCGTTTTCCACCTGCCTGGTTGGGATCTTGTTTGTACCAGCAGACTATCCCCCAGCTATTGGCCCGAACCAGGCCCGATCTCCCCTAGATCACTGGGACGCTTGGGTGTGGACTCTACCACCAATGAATCAGGAATCCCAGGAATTGAGGCTGCTGGGGTCCTCCCTTTCTCCCTAGTGTCTACATTTCTTTTACAAGGGAGTAGAAGTTCGCTACTACAAATCCGTTGATCCCACCGACCAAATCTACTCTTCCAAAAATTGGTGTGACTATACTGAGACAACAACGTCTGTGTCCTCGGCCAGACCCAAGGCCTTGAAAAAGGGTGTCTTTTTGATCTGTGGAGATCTGGCATGGGCACGGATCCCTTCCCATCTTCAAGGAGGGCCATGTACCCTTGGCCATCTTTCCTTACTAGCCCCCAATCGGACCCAAATTCTGAATTGGCAGAACAAAATCAAATTGGCACGCCAAAAGAGAGCGAACCAAAATTTGCATCCAAATTGTAATTCTGAAATTAATGATTGGAGCCATACAAAAAAGACGATGATCTCCATCTTCCTGCCCTGGGTGGTGGCAGCAAAAGCTTTGGGAGACATCGGAAAGATTGAGTGTTGGCTAGGAAAGCAAGCCAATTTGACAGCCAAAGCTTTGGCCAAACTCCTCGAAGACGAGGAAATAACCAGAAAGGCTACGTTGCAAAACCGCACATCCATCCACTTCCTTCTCCTTGCGCATGGCCATGGGTGCGAAGATTTCGAGGGACTTTGCTGCTTTAACTTGTCCTCCAACAGCAAGTCAATCCACGCCACAATCCAGGAAATCCGGGAGCAGGTCCATGACATTAAGAAGGAAGCCGAAGACTGGATGGACAATATCCTGAAGAATTGGGGGTTATCAGGGTGGGCCAGCTCTATTGTCAAAACCATTTTATGGACTTTGTTTGTTGTATTTCCCATTCTGTCTGTCCTCGATTGTTTTAAAGCCCTTTTTCTCAGGGCTGTGAGAGGCTCCCTTCCTTCTAATAGAAAAGGGGGAGATGTTGCAGTGGCAGTTGCTGCTGCCTGAGTTGATGATAAGTCACAGACTCGGACCACAGCATCTACCTCGTGGTGGGCTGACTCGGATGCTTAACATCCCTNCCATCTTCAAGGAGGGCCATGTACCCTTGGCCATCTTTCCTTACTAGCCCCCAATCGGACCCAAATTCTGAATTGGCAGAACAAAATCAAATTGGCACGCCAAAAGAGAGCGAACCAAAATTTGCATCCAAATTGTAATTCTGAAATTAATGATTGGAGCCATACAAAAAAGACGATGATCTCCATCTTCCTGCCCTGGGTGGTGGCAGCAAAAGCTTTGGGAGACATCGGAAAGATTGAGTGTTGGCTAGGAAAGCAAGCCAATTTGACAGCCAAAGCTTTGGCCAAACTCCTCGAAGACGAGGAAATAACCAGAAAGGCTACGTTGCAAAACCGCACATCCATCCACTTCCTTCTCCTTGCGCATGGCCATGGGTGCGAAGATTTCGAGGGACTTTGCTGCTTTAACTTGTCCTCCAACAGCAAGTCAATCCACGCCACAATCCAGGAAATCCGGGAGCAGGTCCATGACATTAAGAAGGAAGCCGAAGACTGGATGGACAATATCCTGAAGAATTGGGGGTTATCAGGGTGGGCCAGCTCTATTGTCAAAACCATTTTATGGACTTTGTTTGTTGTATTTCCCATTCTGTCTGTCCTCGATTGTTTTAAAGCCCTTTTTCTCAGGGCTGTGAGAGGCTCCCTTCCTTCTAATAGAAAAGGGGGAGATGTTGCAGTGGCAGTTGCTGCTGCCTGAGTTGATGATAAGTCACAGACTCGGACCACAGCATCTACCTCGTGGTGGGCTGACTCGGATGCTTAACATCCCTCCTAACGGTTGGAGTGAGCACCCACAGACCCTTGGGTTTGACGTTTAACTGACACTGGTTTACCGTTACTCCACCCTGTCTTATGTATCACCTTTTGAATATGTATGACTTCGTTAATNGATCCTCCTCCCTCAACATCTTTGGCCCCTGGACCCTTTGTGGAATAAACCCTGCAGAACCCAAACCAAAGACCTCTCCCAGTCTTTTTATCTTCAGCATGTGCGCACTTGGATTTAGCCTCTCATGTTCAAGCCTTACATCGCTCCTGGGATTGTGGGCGTGTGCGTGGTGGCTCCACAGCCCCTCCTGGAGTTGCCCACCGCGGGTCCTGCCAGTGGAACAGATAGGGGCTCTGGGAGTCCCGGATCCGCAGAGTACTCTTAGAGAAGGCACAGCGCCGTTCCCTTCCCAGGCACGACAGGTTGCACCAGGTTCCTGTCTGGTTTTGGTGTGCCACCCCCCAATTTTAGTGATCCTCCCTCCATTTTGGGATTTGCCACCTCCATTTTGCTGTTTCCACCCCCTGGTTTTAAGTTCCACCCATTCCACATTGGGTCCCCCCTTCACTTTGTGCTCTCGATGCCCATTTTGGGTTCAACGTGCCAGCAGTGTCTGAGACCCAGCCTGGAAGAAACTGCTGCCCCACTCCAGTCCCCAGTGTTCTCCCTGGGTGAGGGCCTGATAAGTTTTAAATCGGAATGCCTGAACATTGTTCAGATTTTGTTTTGAACTGTTGATCATAAATCTGTTACTTGACATTGAATGGAAATATACCAGCCGGACTGAATGTTTTCTAGCAGCAACAGCACCTGTAGATGTGTGCAGGGAGAACAAGTACTCGTGACTGATGGAGTCAGAGGAGGTCGCTGAGAGCTCTGTGTCGGGACAGGCAACCCCTTTAGGGAATAGAAAAGGATTCTGTCTCTGGGGAGATTTTTCCGGGCAGCCTCTTGGGGGTACCTCCTGCTGTTTGGGGGAGACTCTCCAGGCAACCCAATAATCTGCCTCATAGAGTGAGACTATGGAGGGGCTACGTGGTGCATGACCCCCTCTGAGGCCTGAGCTGAGCTTCGCTCCTGGCCATGGCCTTGCCCGGTCTCGCCTGCTCTCCTCTGATAGTCCTTGTGCAGCCTTGGCTGCTGTCCTGCCCTGCCACACCATCTTCCCAATCCCGGCTGAGCTGGGAGGCCTGTGCTGGGGATTTCCTGGCTGCCATTTCACATGAGCCCACTGGCTCAGGGCATCTGCAGTGCCTGTTTTGGGGATGTATCTGGCAGTTTTTTCCGGAAGTGGGAACATTTGGCCAGTTTAAGATGTGCTCCTGGGCTTGTGGATGCTTTTGGGTTGGAGGTGGTTGACAGGTTTTGGGGATGTTCCAGGCCTGGGTGCTGGTGCCAAATTTGGGACAAACATCAGGGTTTGTGGGTGTTTCTGAGTCTGTCTGGTGCAAGCTGCCACACATGGGGATCAGTGTCCCTCCTGTCCGGGGCCAACGGGGCCAGGCTGGGCTGTGGGCACCTGCTGGGGCAGCCGTGCCTGCCCTGCCCTCCTCTGCAGCCAGTGTGGCTGGGATAGAGTAGGGCCTTGGGGTGAGAGGGGCTCTTGCTTGGGGCACTTATCTGTCGCTCTCTCTTGTCCAGTGTGTATGCTGTGTTTCTGGGGACAGGTGGACATGGATATTTGGGGGTTCACAGCCATGAGGAAAGGACTGTCTGTCCACACCTCCTGCCCGGTGATTTCTATTGGGACTCCCTGCAGCTTTGTGCCAAGGATGGACCATTCCTGATGACCCTAAGGAGCTGCGGGCATTCATTGCAGTTCCTGGCCAGTGGGATTTTGGTGGAGGAGAGCTTGAAGAGCTTTTGTGTGTGGGACATTGAGCACACCATGCTGGAGACAGCCAAGAACGTACAGCAGGACATGGCAAGAGAGGAAGCTGTGCTGTAGGAGAGGCTGGCGGGAGCTGTTCCTGGAGCCCAGGAGAGAAAGGCCATCCCTGCCCGCAGCTCTGGGACAAGGGGCTGCTCCAGCAGGCGCCCAGCAGAGAGGCTCAGGCACAGCCACTGGTTGGGGCGCCGGGCGGGTGCAGGGCTGTGCTCTGGCAGTGCCACATCCTGCGCCCTGCCTGGAGCTGTGGGGCGGCCACACAGCCTCGACCCTGCTGCTGAGGGGAGCTGTGCCCTTTGCAGTGCCGCTTCACCTGTGGTGAGATAGGGGCCGCCATCCCAGGCTGCAAGACAGGCTGGCACCACAGCTTCCATGTGGCCTGTGCCTGCCAGGGCGAATGTGTCAGCCAGTCCTAGGGCTGGACAGGGAAGGGCTGCCAGCCCTCGTGCTGGAGACTCCGTGTTGTGTTGCAGCACCATCGTGCCAGCAGTGGCCACCCGAGTGAGGGAGCACAAGGACACTTGAGCAGCAGCCTGGCCTGGCCAGAGCAGAAGCCTTGCAGTGTTTGGGGTGTGTGCTGGAAGCCTTGGCACTTCCCTTTCCATTCCATGTTCCCACAGGTCCTTTTGCTGGGAGCAGCAGCCTCAGCAGCCAGTGCAGAGCTGCCCAGAGCAGAAGAGGGCATGCAGCACCTGCCTGGAGAGTCTGGACAATGAAAGCTCCTTGCAAACCATGGTGTGCTGAGTGTGTCAATACACCTGGTTCCATGGGAGCTTCACCCAGAGACAGGCTCTCCATGCCTGCATCTTTTCCTGCCCATTTGGGCAGAAGAAAGAGCCCTTTGTGTGGGCTATGCTCTTGAGGGGGGAGCGGAGGGACAGAGGAGTTGTCCAGAAGGTGTTTGCAAGCAGGTTGTGCCTGCGGGGCGATTGCGAGCAGGAGGTGTCACCCTCCAGTGTGTGGACATCAGGGGCCCCATGGAACTCCAGCGTTTGACCCCTGGTGCAGGCTGTGGTGGGGAGCTGCAGGGGCTGTGGAAGTGCGGGAACTGGGAACATGCAGGATCTGGGAATATGCATGAGGACAGGGATGTCTGGGTGTAGTGGGAGAGTGGGGAGATCTGTGGTGACCTTCAGGGACTCAGAGGATATGCAGTGTTTTCGGTTAAGGTGGGTCATGTTCCCATCGTGCAGTGACCGTGTCCCCAGTTCCACGTCCCTCTGTTCCCCCATGCTGGAGGGGGAGATCAGGTTGGGGGTACCCTGGAGTCAGCCCCCATGGGGTGTGTGGTGGGGGCACAGGAGTGTCCATGGGCAGGCAGGTGTTTGGGAGCATCCTGGCTGTCCCACCCAGCCCAGAGTGCGCAGGCCCCATCTGAGCCTTCTTGGGGGCACGCATGGGGGACAGGGGTTACACAAGGTCCAGCCCCAGCACCACTCCCTTCGCCCCACAAAGCTGGCAACTGTCAACAGCCTGGTGAGTGCAGGGTGACTTGTAGAGGGAGAAGAAGCACTTGTGATGAGTGGGAGTGAGGAGGTGGCTGAGAGCTCTGTCTCTGGGCAGGCAACCCCCTGTGTCTGGGGAGATTTCTCCAGAGAACCCATTGGGATGAAGAGAGCCCCTGTCTTTGGGCTCTTCCTCCCGAAGGCAGGGGTAGCTGCTGTTGCTTGTGGAAGACTCTCCAGGCAAGCCAGGAATCCGTCATGGAGAATGGGACCATGGAGGGTCTACGAGATGTCTGAGTGACCCCTCTGAGGCCTGAGCTGAGGCGCTCCTGGCCATGGCCTTGCCCTCTCTTGCCAGCTCTTTGCTGAGGATCCTTGTGCAGCCTTGGCTGTTGTCCTGCCCTGCCACACTGTCCTTGTCCTGCTGTCCCGCCTGCCACGCCATCCCTCTCCACGGTCCTTTTCTCCCCTTTTCCCCTCCGCCGCTGCCCCGCCAGCTGCCACTGTCCCGATCCTGCCTTGCCGCTCCGTCCATCCTGAGCAGCGCCATCACTGACCGAGCGTCTCGCCCATCGCTGAGCGGGAGCCGCGCTGTTCGCAGACTGCTGGGTCATGCTTCTCTGCCCCTGCAGGCTCTGCCTTGTCCAGGATGGCCTGGAATGTCCGAGGGAGGGGAGGGAGTACAGCTGGGCTGGTGGTGGGGCTGCCACCAAGTCTGGGCCACCCTACCCTCCCTGCTGCTGCCTCCATTCCCAGTCCTGGCTGAGATGGGACGCCTGTCCCAGGGATTTCCTGGCTGCCATGGCACCGGCTCGGGGCATCTGCAGTGCCTCTTTTGGGGATGCTTGTAGTGGTTCTTTCTCGATGTGTGGGACTGTTGGATGTGTAAGGTTTGGTTTTGAGCTTGGGCTTATTTCTGGGTTTGGAGGTGGTTGACAGGTTTTGGAGATGTTTCAGGGCCTGGAGGCTGCTGCCAATGCTGGGAGAAACGTCAGCGTTTGTGGGTGTTTCTGCGTGCG
>VZRJ01009409.1:176982-197615 GCA_013397565.1 Ptilonorhynchus violaceus | reverse complement strand
GCTGGGGAGGGCGGGGAGGGCGCGTGCGCGCTGAGGGGAGCGCCAAGGACGGGCGGAAAGGGAGGAGCGGGAAGGGAAGGGCGGAAAGGGCGCTCAGGGAAAACAGGGCAGGAAGGGCGGAAGGCAGGAGCGCTGAGGGGAGCAGAGCGGGAAGGGCGGAAGGCGGAGCACTAAAGGAGGTTGTCGCCAGGTGGAGGTCGGACCCTTCTCCCAGGCAACCAGCGATAGAACAGGGGCACATGGTCTCAAGCTGCGACAGGGGAGGTTCAGGTTGGACATCAGGAGGAATTTCTTCATGGAAGGGGTGGCCAGGCACTGGAACTGCCCACGGAGGTGTCGGAGTGCCATCCCTGGAGGTCACCAGGGAACGCCTGGACATGGCACTCAGTGCTCTGGGCTGAGTGACAAAGTGGGGACCACTCAAAGGTTGGACTCGATTTTTGAGCTCTTTTTCAACCTAAGTAATTCTGTGATTCCATGGAGGAGGCGGGAAGGAAGGGACGAAGGCGGGAGCTCCGTGGGGAGCGGGAGAGGGCAGGAACGCTCAAGGTGTTGTCGATTTAATGAGCTCTGTAAACACAGAGTTCAGTTTAGAAAAGAGACATTGTTTATTCCGCGCAGTGTGCAATTTGTTTCCACAAGTCAACCCGCCAATGGGTAAAATGCTATATCTTTTATACAGTAAAATTCTCGTGAACAGGCCTGCCTAATGCATATTTATTTGGGTGATGTAATCTTACGCACTGCTTGAATCCGAAGTAGTTCTTTCCTTAAGCAAACTCCTCTTGTAGGAGTAATTTGACGTTAGGTTTACAAAAAGCGAGAAAAAACTGGAAGACGTCAAGGGGAAGCGCTGAGGGGAGCGAGAAGGGAAGGGAAGGGCGGAAGGGGGGGAAATGCTGAGACAAGTGGGACTGAAAGGGCTGGAGAAGGGAAGGGAGCCGGGATCGCTGACGGGAGCCGGCCGGGAAGGGGGCCGGGATCGCTGAGGAGAGCCGGCATCGCTGGGGGGAGCGGGAAGGACGGGCGAAAGGCGGGATTGCTTAAAGAAGCCGGGCGGCAAGGAAGGCGGGATCGCTGAGGGGATCAGGAAGGACGGGCGGAAGGCGGGATCGGTGAGGAGAACCGGTCGGAGAGGCAGAATCGCCGAGGGGAGCCGGGCGGGAAGGAAGGCGGGATCGCTGAGGCAGCGCCGATAAGGCGCCTGCTTCGGTTCCGCCCCAAAGGATTTAACTCCCCCCAGCAATGGGGATAGCAGCAACGAAGAACCGCCACACCACTTAAATACTTGTTTGTATAAATTCAGTTTATTTTGACATTTAACAGAAGACAAAGCCATCAATAAAAATGAAGTCAGTTTTCAGCATACACATGCTCAAGCTGGTATGTCTCCTATAGGACATTGCTTTCTTTTTTCTCTCAGTGTAGGGATGGAGATAATTAAACAGCTTACACCGAACCCAAACTATTTTTTTTTCTGATTCGCTACAAATATAGAGGTTTATTGTTAAGGACAGGCTGCTTATCTCTCCAAGGAAAAAAATCAGCACAATTTCCGTTGCTTTTCCCCACTTCCCTGGTACAGAAAAGCTCACAGTTCTCTCCATTCTCTATCCCCAAAATCCTGAAGAGCTTATAAACAGATTAACATACAAACGTGTTAAAGAAGGACTGTGTTAAAACAGGGATGCAATCCAAGAAGTAAGTGACCATGTCAGGCAGAATTAAGGAGAACAGAAAATGTGCAAAACCAGCACTACAGCAGGTTATTGAAATTGCTTTGTACAAGAATGTATATTTTTAACATTTCAGCAGACAAACGCAGTCAGGGCTTCCACAGGGCGGAAACAAGGCACTAACCCCCAGCAGTTCTGTCCACACCACCAAGCCATGCCAACATGTCCTGTAACTCCCATCCTCATCCCAAAATCTCTGGCAACTTCCACATTAAATGGACTAACACAGTGCTTGTGTAGGCAAACCATAAAAGCATCAGCAGGAGGAAACAAATGTTCAAAAGCCCTGCTTCATAAGGAATTTTTAATGTCAATAATTAAGAAAGAGATTAAAAACAAGCCAAAGAGAGGGAGTTCTGATCCCGAAAGTTCAAAACACACATCCCTTCCTAACCTGGGGTTCTTCACATTTACTAGCTGCTTTAAACAACCACACAAATACCTTTTGAGAATATATAGTGAAAGCATACTACAAATCCCTGTGCCTATGAAGTGTATTTAAACCTGGCGTTCAGAAGTTTCTTTTGTTGTTTAAACCACACCATGGGAATGATCTGAAGTTTGTGCAGACAAGTGAAACCCCTTTGGCTGTCTCCACCAGTTTGTGATTAAAAAATAACGTTTCTGCTGCATGTTTTCAGGGCAGAAGAAGGTTTTTTTCTGGAGCCTACTGCACCATTCGGTGCTCTCTGAAGTCACAAATCCAAACTCAGTGTAACCTTTCAGAAAGCTGTGGTATGGGCACAGGTCAATGTCATCATCAGGAAGCAAGATTGTTCCTTTCTGGTTTATTAAGCAAACACGCCTGAGTAAAGAGGCTGATATCCACTTTCTTCTTTCTTGCAAGTAAGCACACAGACGCTCAGCATGCCAAAGAACTGGAAGAGAGGGAGTGCACAAGAGACTTAGTCCTGCTGTATTTCTGTTTTAGTCGTCAGACTAAACACCTACGCATCAGATGACTTCATCCTATGAAAAAACCCACCTGAAAATACATCTACAGAAAGTGTTATTTTTGCATACTACTTCCCAGTAATAGGTGCAGCTCAAGTTTTTCCTCTCTGGTTTGTCCCATTAATAAAAAAATTCACATTAATTACTAGTTATCTTACTGTGGGGAAAATTTCATTGACAGCCTGGGATTATTCTGGAATGAGTTCTCCAACATATTTAAGCATGTCTTTGGATAAGGGCCTGAAGTAACAGGACAAGGGGGAATGGCTTCCCAGTGCCAGAGGGCAGGGTTAGATGGGATATTGGGAAGGAGATCCTGGCGGTGAGGGTAGTGAGGCCCTGGCACAGGTTGCCCAGAGCAGCTGTGGCTGCCCCATCCCTGGAAGTGTCCAAGGCCAGGTTGGATGGGGCTTGGAGCAATCTGGGCTAGTGGAAGGTGTCCCTGCCCATGGCAGGGGGTAGAATGGGATGATCTTTAAGATCCCCCCCCCCAAATCATTCTGTGATTCTGTGATAAAATGGATTCTCCACTGAATTTCTATCCCAAATCCCCTACCATTTTTTTGAATCCCTCCCATCACTGTTAGGCAGATGAAATGGAGACAGTTGGAAAAACACAAATGAGGAACAGAGGACTGAGTCTAGTTCAGAGCCAGAAAAAAGCTGTAGACTAATAAGACAGTGCAGAGGAAAAAGCCCCGAGATACAAGGGCAAGGAGTACTATTTTCCATGAGGGAAGAGACAGAAACATGTACCTTTACGATGGCAAACCCCAGGATTACAAGCATGGCATAGCTGATAACGCTCTGCAGCCCAGACTCCAGCTCCTGTGCACAGCCCTGCCATGAAAGAGAGAGGTAAAAACATGTTAAATGGTGTTAATTCAGCTGGAATTATTTTCTTTTTTCTTCTCCCCAACTCTCACCAGGAAGCAGGGCCTTGTAAGGCCTGTCTAACCAACCCCTGCAGACCTGAGGGACTCCATTCTTGTCTTCCAGACCTGATGGCTTACTTCCTCCTGCATGAGGAGGGGTCCTGACAAAGTGCAATTCACTGACATTTGCTGCTCCTGAACTTGCTCTAGCTCAGGTCACTTAAAGAAATTCCCAAAACTCAGAGCCAGGAAGAGCATCAATGGTATCTGTAGAAGTCGTCTTAGGGGCAGCTTAGGGGCAACTTCAGCCCCAGACTGAAGGGCCTGGTATAGAGTTGATAGAATCACAGGATGGTTTGTGTTGGAAGGGACTTGACAGCTCATCCCATTCCACCCCGTCATGGGCAGGGACACCTTCCACTATCCCAGGTTGCTCCAAATTCCATCCAACCTGGCCTGGAACACTTCCAGGGATGGGGCAGCTACAGCTTCTCTGGGCAACCTGTGCCAGGGCCTCACCACCCTCACATCTGATATACACTGTTCCTCTTTTAGTTTAAAACCATCAGCCTTTGTCCTATTGCAACAGGTCTTGGAAAAGTGTTTGACCTCATCTTCCTTACAAGCACCCTTTAGGCACTGGCAGGGGCTCTGAGGTCTCTCTGGAGCCTTCTCTTCTGCAGGTGAACAGCCCCAGCTCTCCCAGCCTGGCTGCAGAGCAGAGGGGCTCCAGCCCTGGGAGCATCTTCATCCTCCAGATTCAGCATGGTCAATCCTAGGTGAGTCTCTTCCCCTACCCAGATCTGCTTAAGCAACTACAGCCGTGGGCCTATCCCTTAACTCTGCCTGATGTGCTTCCCTCCTTGGTTCCAGCTGGCTGAAAATGAACACGGCCCAACTGTGAAACCGAGCCCTCCATCCTTACCCGGGTGTTGAGTTCCTGTGGCTGATCCAGATGCCCTGTGCAGTTCTTCGCATCTTGCTGGCAGCAGCTCTGGGGGACACTGTTGTTCCCAGTGGAGTTAAACCACTGGGTGGTTGTCCAGTCACTGTAGTTCTTTACCCCGCAGCAGTGAAGCTGCCAAACACAGGACAGTTACACAGCAGTTACTGTTACATAATATCATATATGTATTACCAGTTACATAATATATGTATTGTATAGATTCATATATATGAATTCTCCTGTTGAGTTAAACCTCTCTTAGGCATGGTGGGCCAGAGCTGCCACTAGTTTGCAGCAAATTTACAAGCAGCAGTGCTTCAGGAGAACAATCACAGATATAATAAATCAACCTCCTTCACACATTATTATATCCTTCTTGGCTTATCCTTTGTGAAAGCTCCACCATGAAAGTGACAAGTTTCAGGGTAGAGTCTTCCATCATCTTGGTGTTCTGTGGTGCAGTGTTCTCAGCAGCAGTTATTCAAGTGTACTTATTTGGTTGGACCCAAGTGTCGTATCAGCAAGATCCCTCACTACATGAATTTCACACCAGGAGCCTGAAAACTCCAGCTCTGCAAAGCAGGGAGCACCCTCAGCTGCCTTGGAGAATGAGATGCTAAACACGGAGCCAAGTCCCAAGATACTGCCCCACTCATCCCCTCCCCTCCTTTCCCAGCCTAAATTTCTGGTTTAGGACCCAACTGTTCTTTTCCAAATAATTCTGAGGACAATTTAAGTATTTTCTCACCTGTTCTTGCAAGTAATCCACAACTGTAGACTCTGGATTTTTCCCATCATACTTCTCAAAGACTGAGCGCATCGTACCTTGCACATCAGTTTTTACCTATTTAGAGAGGGAAAAACAATACAGATGGTTTTAACATGAGAGTCAAAAATTTTATCTGGTGGAAACTGCAAAAAATCTGTATCCCAACTAAGTCGGGGGGGGGAAGTAAAAAAAATCTAAATCAAGCAATGTTTTAGATAAAATCCAGGTCACACTTAACCAGAGTCACATTCCTTGATAGAAGCTTGCTTCCCCTGATAGAAAAGCCCTCCTTTGGGAGCATCCACAACTGTTTAATCCAACTCAGAGACTGTTGTGATGCCTGCCAGGTACTTTATGTATTCACCATGTTCCCAACAAAGACATCACCATTCTCATTTGCTCTGCAGGTTGTAGGATAGGGAATGAAGTAAAAAAAAAACCCCCTAAAAACCTGTATATACTGGAATGATCTAACAATGCAAGGTCTATTCTTTACTTTTATGATGCTAATTCTTTGCTTACCTTTTCTCTATAAACAAATCCCAGGACAAAAGCGGACACTTCTGCAATAAAGATAACTAGGATAATGGCCAAGAACTGAAAATAAAAAGGAGAGACAGTAAGGAAGAATTCCACAGCATTTGAATTCAACTACACAATACACTTCACATGAATTTACAGCAGTAAGTGATTGTTATCTCTTGTTGCCTCTCCAGTCAAAATAGTTTCCAGAAAATAACTAAGAATAGAAGAAACTGGCCCCATACCTGGAAATGTTCAAGGCCAGGTTGGATGGGTTTGCAGCAACCTGGTCTAGTGGAAGGTGTCCCTGCCCACAGAAAAGGGGTTGGAATGAGATGAGCTTTAAGGTCCCTTACACCCCAAACCTTTCTGGGATTACAACTGTGGCTGCACAGGCTCTGTGCCCGATGCAGGCAGTCTCCTGAACACTGCCATGATGTGACCCATGTGAAGAGCCTATGAAACACTTCACAAAGTGGATGTCAAAGGGCAGAGTGCCCAGATAAACCAGCAGCTAAGTTAGGCATATTGTGCACTGCTTGTTGAGCTCACATTGCCTTCAGGGTTACTCTAAGTGAACCTTTCTGGATTTTTAAAAGTAATTCTGGGAGAAGTTGAGGCATACTTGCAGCACTCAAGAGGACTGAAGTCAGCAGAAAACCAGATATACATCTGGTTTGCTTGCTTTGCAAATTCGTATCTCCTCCTGTTTCCTCACCACCACCTCACTCCTCAGAACCTACTGCTTCCCACACTCATCTTCATCCAGGCAGCTGAGGCAGAGACTGTCCCTGGTGAGGGGTGTTTGTCTGTACAAGGCATTGCCATGAATAATTTAGCCTGCGCCTCGCTCGCCATCCACCAGAGCGTCACAGCGGGACATGACTCACACGGACGAGCCGTGCTTGGGCAGCGTGTATCACAACAACCTTGCACTTTCTGTTTCACTGAGGCACCCCGAGGTGTGGCCTAGCCCCTCCCCTGCCAGGGAGACGTGCAGCACTCACCAGCCCCAGGCCGACGCGGGACTCGCGGAACGTGGCGCAGCAGCCGATCAGCCCGATGACGAACATCACCACAGCCACGCAAATGATGATCACGGCCGGCAGCAGCGCGTACTTGTCCTGCAGAAAGTTGTCATAGCTCTTGTAGGTGTTAATGACGTACGCCCCAACATAGCTGAGGCCTGCTGCTGCCGCCTGAAATTCAATAAGGAAAGTGGTTAGCAGTTATTTATTAACCATCTGACCTGGAAATTAATCATGGACTGCTTTTTAATAGTGCAGTTAACATTGCGACTTTAGAAGTAATGACTACTGGTAGGCAAAGAGCTAGAAGAAAAAACTGCTGCATCTGAAACCATTACCTAAACTAGCTAAGCATTCCAACTTGAACATAGAGAAGGTAAAATTCACTGGATCACTCCCCTGTTAATAAGGCACCACTTGAGCCAAGCTGAAATGCTGGAGTCTACAGACCTGCATCAGTCTCTGCAGAAGGCCAAGCTCACACTGCCCCCGCCAGGGTCACCCACATCCCACCCAATGCTGCATTTGCAGGAGTCAGATCACCACAGGGATGAGTTGTTGGTTTGGGGCTTTTCTTTTTCTTTGAGAAAAACCTCATCCTTCACACTCTTGACAACAGCATTAACCATTAACGCAGGCAAAAAATGTACCTAGTGTCAGCAAAACAGAGTCCCTCCTTTTCCTGGAGGAAACAGATTTCTGCAGCCTCTAAAATAATCTGCCTCCCAGAAGGATGTTTTGCCGATTCAGGCCAATGTACAGTGCACCAGTGACAGTTGCCCTGGAGACCAAAGACTTTTACCCACAGGACTGGCTACAGTCCTGGAAACAACACCAGAAGACTTGACCATGCCCTGCCAAACCTCACCAATGGCATTAAAAAAAAACCTCTCTCGAGAGCTAGGACAGCTCATCCACCCTCTGTAATTCTGCAGCACAAGTAAAATGAAGCACACTCCGTATTCACATTCTGGGAACTTGAGGGAAACCAGCCTGTTTGTTTTCAACAGGTCACAGCAGGATTTCATCACGCAGCCCTGGAGCAGTTCGTTACTTCCCCAGCACTGTACGTTTTAATTAAATCAAGCACTCCTCATGCTGGAGCTAGGAACTTGCTAATGCCTTTACCTTGTTTGGCTCTTTCCCCTCCAGCCTGGTCTGGTGCCTGCCCTTCAATTACCTCCAAGTGCAGGAACATCCTTTGTTTCAGACAACTCCCATCCCATAATCTTGCATTCCTGGACACTGTCTGTACCTCAGAATTACTGGGGTCAGATGCACCAAGTGATGAAGCCAGAGACATTTAGCAAATGCCATGCAAGACCTGCTGTGCTGGGGCTCAGATACAGCAGGTCCTCTACCGAGTGGGATATCAGGAAAAGGAATAGGATCACCGGTTCTCAACAGGTTTTTTTCTTCTCCACATGCACTGGGTATTCAGATGGTGCTAATGATTAAAGCAGTTCCCAAAGCTTCCTTTCATTTTTCCTCCTATTGAGGAAAATTTCTTTCCTATTTTCCTGTATGCAGGTGT
This sequence comes from Ptilonorhynchus violaceus, assembly GCA_013397565.1. Taxonomy (NCBI): domain Eukaryota; kingdom Metazoa; phylum Chordata; class Aves; order Passeriformes; family Ptilonorhynchidae; genus Ptilonorhynchus; species Ptilonorhynchus violaceus. The sequence goes on along the minus strand of VZRJ01009409.1, from coordinate 189,251 downwards.
AGAGCAACCTTGAATTTTTCCTCCCACCCATTTTTAGGGATGCAGGGAAAAGATGAGACCACTTTATCTCAAAGGGCACCACTGCCTTCTCACTTCACCAGGAGTGAGGTGTTGAGGAGAAGCAACCTCACCTTCTCCTCCTCCAACACTATGTTTCTGAACTGAAAGTAGGACGGGAAAAGTCCTCAGAAAGACAGCAGGACTAAAGGTGGAGGTGGGGACATGTCACCTTCATCCTGCTTTGCCTTCAATTGCACAAAAAGAGTGAGGTGTATGACTCAAAAAGTGTATCCTGTATTTCTAGCCTGGGAGGCTGGATGCACATGTCTGTCTACCTATTCTTTGTTCTGAAACAGCATCATCTGGGCAAGGACAGGCACGGAGAAGCAAGCAAAGTTGCTTCTCTGGGCAACCTGTGCCAGGGCCTCACCGCTCTCACAAACAAGAATTCTTTCCCAAGATCCCATCTAACCCTGCCCTCTGGCACTGGGAAGCCATTCCCCCTTGTCCTGTCCCTCCATCCCTCGTCCCATGTTCCTCTCCAGCTCTCCTGGAGCCCCTTTAGGCACTGGCAGGGGCTCTGAGGTCTCCCTGGCTCCTTCTCTTCTGCAGGTGAACAGCCCCAGCTCTCCCAGCCTGGCTGCAGAGCAGAGGGGCTCCAGCCCTGGGAGCATCTCCGTGGCCTCCTCTGGACTGGCTCCAGCAGCTCCATGTCCTTGTGCTGTTGTTCCCCAGAGCTCCTCCACCATGAACACAGACACAACATGGTGATATATCCAGTACATGTATTTGTACCTCAACTCACAGGAAAGGGTATTCAGATGGTATTCAGGAATTCGGTGTTTGTACCCTGGCTCACAGAAAAGGGTATTCAGGAAAGGCAGGACAGACTGCATAGCCTGGGTACAAAAAGGCATAAGCCATGTTTTCAGCAAGTAAATCAGTCATCCACACGCAGCAGCAACGTCATGTCAAAACGTGCATGAGTAAGCTGCCTTGTGACTTAGTGAATGTGTAAATGTGCGAAGCGTTCATCTCCAGAGAATGTAAAGCCCTGCTCTTCAAACCTCTAGTCCCAGCCTTCACAAGTAGTTCTGTACTTCCAAAGACAGTCTAATGACAGCCTGCTTCCTAATGCAACCTTCCTGCAAGATGTTTCTCACAGAAGTGTCCCGCAATATTGCCATTATCGTTCTGCAAGCAATTTAGACGTTAAACACTTTCTCTGTTCCTCATTCACGCTCCCCGTTTTCTACCCATTTCTAGCGTGCGCAACTCGCACTGCAAAGGAAGCGGCACAGGAAATGCTACAGACCAGCCAGCTGTGGGGAACTAAGAAAACCTTTGCTGCAATTAAAGGGCTACCACAAACTAACAAAAAAATAAATAAATTGTGAAGCCAATTCACAGAAGGCCCCTAAAGCCAGGACATGCAAAGCTCCATGACAGCAAGAAGACATCAGAGGGTCCAGTGTTAAATTCAAGGACATCAAATATAAAGTGCTTTCACAGTAGGTTTTATTGCAATACTCAGGATTGTCTGCTTTCTGTTCAGAGACAAAACACAACCAGCGAGAAGTCTATTAAAATTTCCGAACTTCTGCTTCCAAGCAGAAAAAGGCAGTGTAATGAGGCAAAAATAGAAGTCTTTGGGAAAAGATCTGGCTTAAACGAAGACGACATTTCGCTGCGCAAACTGAGATACTGCCACAACTTCACCCATGGTTTTTAATTCAATGGGAAGAATTCAGAAGCCTGAAGAGGAGGGTCACTCAGGAGTGGACAACATCACTGCTAATGATCTCTTTATTTTTGCAGATGAGTCCCAGAGGCAAATTTTGAAATCAAAGATGAAAAATATTTCAGAACATATATCAGAACTCTCCCCTTAAGCCTTTCCAGAATTTAAGGCAAATCCAAAATCTGGTGGAGGGATTTTACACCCCAGGATTACAAAACCTTCAGCCCATTCCTAGATCTAATATGAAGCTTCTCTAGATGTACAAGAAATGTCCTTTGCACTGCAAAAGACAGACTTAAAGTATGTCTGATTAAACGGGTTTCTGTTCGATCACAAGGGAAAAAAAACAATCTCACGAACACAAAGGCCTGTTTGAGTGATCACTTTTGAGAAGGAATAGATTAAACATCTCCTTCATGATTAGTCAACCACCATCTCAAACCCATCTCAAATTACATACAAGGATGCTAGGATTATTCCAGGAAATCCACACTAGAAATTGTTAGTGCTCTTCACACAGTAGGCTTGTGCAATGCAGGGGTGAGGGCTGGCCCAGTGCAGCCGGCATAAACCCTGGCACGGGCAGGCAAGGAGTGACACGAGGTGGATATGAGAGAGCCACCTCCCCGGGGCCAGCAAGCAGAACAGCCACACCTGACCCCGTCCTCTCCACACAGCCCCAGCTGACTCATCAGGGCTCCAGGAAACTGCTGGTGTTTCTTCACAATGCTGATGACTTCCTTAAGACAAGATGACGAGATGAGGGGAGAGGAAATTTTGCAAGAAAACCCCTTTTCACAGCTGGGCAACAGAGCTGCAGCCGCCCCTGCTGCCTCACCCACCACGGCTCACACCCTGCAAGGACCTAACGCACAATCACTCACTCTTTTGTATCCCGCCCCTTGACAGAGAGCAGAGAAACTATTTGAGTGTGAAAAGTGAACTCCTTGGGGCTGAGCGAGAAGACAGCTAGGCTGTGACAGTCTCCAGATTTCCCCAGGCTGGTGTTTGGGCAGGGCGTGGGCTCACCGAGCTCTTCCACACACAGCCCAGCTGGCTGAGCCAGGGAAGCAGGTGCACACCTTACATATACAACAAGCTGGAACTCTCTCCAGTCACATAATGCACACACAGCACTGTGAATATTCAATCCTGCCCATGAAACAGAAGCCTGGGCTGTCTCACTGATGCAGAACAGGACAGCTGTTGCAAAACAGTAATTTTATGTATCTTTTAAAATACAACAAGACTTTTACTTTGTGTTCGAGTGTTCTTATATGCTAATGACCATTAAGTCCCTGCCCTTTTAGAGAGATTTATAGCCATGTAAATACTTCACAACACCTGATCAGCATCACAGCCATAGAAGGGGCCTCTTAAAGTTTCCTCTATACCACTGCTTTGAAACAGATGCAAATTATATCTATCTATATATATATCTTTCTTCCCCCCCATCGGTGAGGCAGAACAGATACCTTTTCAGCTTTACTTCTCTGTTTTCATGAGCCAACCTCATGTGATGGCTGAGAACAGAGGTTTGTGTTCCTTTGCAGTCATCAGCACAGGCCTCTTTGTCCCCTGTCAAATCCAGATAAGGTACAGCAAAGGACTCAAACTCCTAACTATGAAATTAAAAGGCAGTGTCTGCTGGTTGTGTTGCCTTATATGTTTGAAAAGTAGAGGCTGAGGCTGAATAAGAGGGCAAAAAGTAAAAATTTATTAAAAGGTTCAGAGAAAGCAAAGCTTTCCCAGGAGTGTCCCCAGGACTGACTGTGCTCACAGGGTTTGGGCCCAATCCTGCGAGCAGAGTCCAGCAAGTGTAAGTTATACAAAGGTTAAAAAGGGTAAAAGGGTACAAAAGAGGTTCAAAAGAGGTCCTGTGCATGTTCAGGCTTCTGCTATTATAGGGTTTCAGTGAATTAACATAGTTTTGAAATATTCTCCAATGAAAAGCAGAATTTAGTCACACTATTCCTTGTGGCAGGTTTCTATTGGAAGTTTTCTGCTTACTTCAGTAGCTTCATTTTTCAGATATCAAATCCAGCTCTGGAATGCTTAAAGGCTGGTAACTTGGTTCTCTTTTGTCTATAGGATAGGGATACAAGGTTGCAGCGTAGAGGTTATAGGATTATAGGTTTACTAATATATAAAAGTATGAAAGTAAAACTGCTACTAATATAAAAAGCATAAAAACAAAAATCTCTCTAGCATTCAGTTGGAGGATTTGGGGCACTTTTTTGAAGGTTTGTCCCAGCATGCTCCAATTTCAGAGTGTTGATTCCATGACTTGGTCTGTTATTGTGGACTGGTGTAAGACTTTCTTTTTAAAAGGCTGGACAATTAAAAATACAGAGTAACAAAGCTGTAGTGTTAAAAGCAGAAGCTTAAGAACAGGGTGAATTCCAAATTCACCCTGTGTGTCCAGCAAGATGCAGTCTATACAGCAAAAAATTGAGTCTATGAGACCTAAGTCAAATGGGACTTTCCCAGGGCCAGCACCAATATCCTCCACACCACAAAACTCAGGCTGGCTGGACTTTGTCCCATATCATTAACTTTTTATGGGCGAAGACAGGTAAGATAAATAATACCATTTTTCCTGAAACAGTAATAGCAGTTGTCTTCTGTAGCAAAATACTGTAAATACACACTGGAATAACTGTGAGTATTCACACAAACCCTTTCTGAACCACTGCCATCTAATTCTTCATCAAGCAGTCAGCTCACAGAGCTCCTTGAGTTAACTTTAGGGCTCAAAACCCACTTTTTTTCACCAGTATCTTTGCACAGCAGTGATTTAAGTCAGGGCAGCTCAGCCAGTGCAACACTTGATGCTGATGTTTTGCCTTCCCATCCACCACCTACACTCATTGTGATGCCATCACCTTTTCAGCAGTTTCAATCTGCCAGAGGACAGACTGGGACATGTCCTCTTCAGTTATGACTTTGCCGACTACAGTTATTAGTACTGTGCTGCCCCCATGCCTCTCATATCTAGAACCAAGCCCCAGCAACGCTGGGGTAACTCAGTTACAGCTGCCCATCCCCTCCTTAGCACAGAAGACACTCCATGTCTTTGTTTGGTTGTTGTTGGTTTTTTTCCATGTACAAAAAAGCATTTTTGATTTACCTTGGCAGGTAAATTCTCTGCTCGGAAGGTTTTGCACATTTGCTCCATAAATAATGTATTTTATTCCCCAACAGCCAGCTTGCATGGCAAGGGGAATAATTTTCTGGCTCTCTTGCTCTACTGTGCATTGTACTACAAGATTTATTCTTCCCATTCATTACCAGATTTTCAAGTCCTCCCTGGCTGCCGCACTACCCCACTTTCATGGAGGCAACAGGGTTTCTAGTGCCTTCAGGGGAAAAGAAAGGCACTGAGCACTTTTGAGAAAGCCTTCCTCACTTTATGCTCGTTTTAACCAGTTTAAAACTCCCCTTGGCCCACATGGACCACACAGCTCCCCAGACCTGATGGTCACCCTGGCCCCGAGGCAAAGCTGCAATTAGAGTGACCCCAGCTCAGCACCTCCCATCCCACTTGCACAATTTTCTCTCCCTTGTCCCATACTGTATTTAAAACTGACAGCTGGAAGGCACCTCCTGGCTTCAGTTACCATTTCCTACCCTGCTTGTGGTACTCTTTTCTCTGAATGATAAATCAGGTATTGCCACATTTCTGTTCTCTGGCTTCACCCAGGACAGCGTGTGACAGTGCTTGGTCACCCTGGCAAAGAAAAAGGGTTTCCTGATGTTCAGAGGAACCATCCCACATCTCAGCTTGTGCTCACTGTCTGGTCCTGTCACCGGGCACCACTGAGGAGAGGTGAAACAGCATCATCTGGGCAAGGACAGGCACAGAGAGGCAAGCAGAGCTGCTTCCCTGGGCAACCTGTGCCAGGGCCTCCCCACCCTCACACACAAGAATTCCTTCCCAAGATCCCATCTAACCCTGACCTCTGGCACTGGGAAGCCATTCCCCCTTGTCCTGTCCCTCCATCCCTTGTCCCAAGTCCCTCTCCAGCTCTCCTGGAGCCCCTTTAGGCACTGGCAGAGGCTCTCAGGTCTCCCTGGATCCTTCTCTTCTGCAGGTGAACAGCCCCAGCTCTCCCAGCCTGGCTGCAGAGCAGAGGGGCTCCAGCCCTGGGAGCATCTCCGTGGCCTCCTCTGGACTGGCTCCAGCAGCTCCACGTCCTTCTGCTGTTGTTCCCCAGGGCTGGACAAAGGATAGGGTCTCACATTAGTTCACACACTTTCTGTGTTCCCTCAGACCCCCGAGCTGTGAAAACACTGGTTCACAAAATAATAAAAAGTACTCATCTCAGAAAGTTGACTTTGGATTGGAGCAAAAAGCACCAAAGCTGTGAGCTCCTACAAAGCTGCCCTTGATTCCAGCAGCACCAAGAGCCCCGGGAGAGAATTCCTGCTGATCCCATGCCAGTCATTGCCCTCAAGCTAAAACCTTCAAATCACAGACTCCTCACGTAAGCTACAGAGGTGGGTGAGAACCAGGACAACTGTTCTGAGCCAACTTGCACAGAGCCAGGGGAGACTCTTCCAAGTATGTTATACCTAAATATTCAGCTGTGATGTACAACCGTGGGGCATGCTTCACCCTGCCTTCCAAACACACCACAGGGCCGCTTGCTGGGTATAGTGGGAAGTGCTTGCTTTTTTCTTTTCTTCCTCAAATGAAAACAGTGAGCAGCTGCCAAAAGGTTCTGAAAACCCATGTCTCTCAGGAGAAAAAAACCCCAAACGTAAACCAACATTTTCTTGCCATTTTTACATGCTGCAAACCCACACACTTAGAGGGGATTCTGGATTTAGTGGGCTTGTTTTTAAGTTATATTAAACTCTAAAGTTTCCTCCTTAAGAGTTGCTTTAGCACATCGCCTTCTGTTCCCCAAGCCTAATTCCAAGGCTGTATTCCCATCCCTAAGAGCCAGCACAGACCCTAGAAAGCATAAATGGTGGGATGTCCTCATGGAAACAACACTGTACAGCAGTGCAAGGCAAGGAATCCTGACCCAGATCCTGTGACTTCTAACGCTTAAACTCCTGCCTTGGGGCCAGGGTGCTGCTGCTAATCACAATCACGGAGCTGCACGCACCTCTGAGGCAACAGGACCACGACGAGGAGAAGGCAGAACCCCCGTTTTCAATCATATTCTCCCCAAGTACACGGACTGCAGGACATAAGCTTGCCGTGAGTGTAATTCACCTGAGCACAGATTGATTTATCAGCCAGTGCCAGGCTGTTTTGGATCTGAGCAGCCTGTGTGGACACAGAACACCCTCTAGTTCAATATTTGTCTTCAGTACCACCCTAATTTCTCAGTCACCTGTTCCAGGCTCAGACACCAGACCCTGGAACTAAACCAAAGTGCACCTAAATCACAGCAAACCCTAAATCTTGCTAAAGAGGTAACAAAATGGGACCTCTTGAGCAGCTGTAATTACCAGATGCACTCCCACAACGAGGAATCACAGATATTCAGAATGGTTTGGATTGGAAGGGACCTAAAAGCTCATCCAGTTCCACTGATCACCCCCAACTTTCTCAGCCTGTCAACATCAGACCTCTGGTTTGGAGACCTGCAAACTGTGGGACCTGTGAAGAGATCAAAGTTCCTTTAGGGATGGATACACAAGCCGGCCATCCAGCAGGTCCTTTCACAGCCTCAGGGACTGCTGGGGACAGTCAGACTGAGCTTGTTCCTCAGAATCTGCGTCACCATCCCAACGCTTCCCCTGTCCTGAGCACGCTGCACCAGCATCTTCATTTTAATTTAGTCCGTGACGCCCTGGCCCATACAGCAAATCCCATTTTCCTGGAAGTCAGTTAAGTTCTGCTTCCTGATTTTGGGCAGAACAGTTTAAAGCAAGGAGGAACTTTACCCTTTGAAGGCATGCTCAAGAGGATCACACCAAAGTACCAGCCCCATCCTGTGACCACTCTGGATCATGTGGCTGTTCTCTCACTGTTCAACAACGAGCTAGAGATCATAGAATCACAGAATGGCTGGGGTTGGAAGGGACCTTAAAAATCACCTAGTTCCAACCCAGAATGAACCCACTGCTTTCCCCTTCCCACCCAACACTGCTCATGCTGGGTCAAAACACCCCCAGACCCCCCTGGCTCATCTTCCCCCCATCAGTTCCAGGGGACACAAAAGCTCCATCAGAGGAGCAGAAACAATGAGTCTGGAGTGAAACCTGGTCCTGAGCCCCTCTGGGAGTGGATGAATGACCCCAGTTTCACTTGCTGGATGTGCTAAAAGAAAATAAAACCAATACAGCTCTTGGTTAAGCAGCTTTTTCTACCACAGACACTGCTGTGAGTCAGGCCAACCCCATGGCCCATCAGCATCACTTGCCTGACCTGTCACAGCTCTCCCACATCCCTCTCAGGACGATGCAGAGCATAAACACCTGACAGGGCTGCCTGTCCCCCACTCTCTTGTAAAGCAGGCAGCTACAGGCGGGATTAAGGATTTGCCTAGGGAAAGATGCAAGAAAGGTGAGAAACAGGTCACCTCTAATGACTCCTTGGAAAATACTTCCACTCTTAAAAATAAAGGTGTTTCTAACACCAGTAATCTTCAACATAGTCTTTGCTATTCACTGAATTTTTCACTAAAAATGATTAAAAAATTCCCTCCTCACTGGGTTTTTTAATTTATTTTTAAGTATCCTGATTTTGTCTCTGACTGAGGCTTCAGAGTAAGCATTCCCAAACCAGCCATCACTGGCATGAGTGATTTCAAACCATTCATATATGCAGGAATTTTCTTGGGGGTAAGTTTATACCTCCAAATTACTAAAAATTATTTAAAGCGAACCACAGCAATATTGTGATTACTTGAGCAACCTGGTCTAGTGGAAGGTGTTCCTGCCCACAGCAGGGGGTTTGGAACTGGATGATCCTTAAGGTTCTTTCCAACCTAAACCATTCTGGGATGTTATGATTCTATGCCACTAACACCCCAAAATACATTTGATTCATGCTTCTTGGAAACTCATGGGTCACAAATCCAAAAATATTTGCAAAAACCACATGACCTAGTGTGTTGGAGAGGGTGAAGGGAAACGGGGAAAGCCAAGTTTTGCAGTGCTGAGACATTCTTCACAAGGACTTTGTGAGAAGGCAAAGCCCATCTCTGTTCTTCAGGCAGTGGACAACTCCTGCAACCATCTGGAGTGTTCCCTGTGCTGGTGGTGAGGCCCTGACACAGAGAAGCTGTGGCTGCCCCATCCCTGGAAGTGACCAAGGCCAGGCTGGACAGGGCTTGGAGCAACCTGGGATAGTGGAAGGTGTCCCTGCCCATGGCAGGGGGTGGGATTGATGTTTCTTAAGGGTCCCTTCCATTCTGGGATTCTGGATCTTCTGTGCAGTCAAATCCCAGCCTGGAAACTGTAGTTCATGTGTCTTGGTAGCAGGGCTGTAAAACCCAGCTGTGTCTCCTGAAGAGTCAACGAAGGGCCTGCAATCAGCTCTGATGCACCCCGGCCGTGTGCAGGTGCAGAGGGAGCCAGGGTTCAGCTGGAGAAATACAAGTCTGGCTTCACTGCTGGCAGGTAGAGAGAGCACATCTGGCCAGGGATCAGTGCCACTCCTGCACTTCTTGTAAGCAGATGAAACTCTGCTCTCTCAAATCCCCTGGTCCTGCTAAAACCCCCTGGGCAGCAACTTGTCCTTATGCTCCTTCCTGCTGTTGGGCAAGTGAAGCAAGTCTGGGGAAATGCCCACCTCTTCTTAGAAGTGAATGGGAAGCCTGGGCAAACAGGATTTTCACTGCAGGAACACCTAAGGCAGCCTTTTGGTGGTGAATCACAGAATATCCTGAGATGGAAGGGACACACAAGGATCATTGAGTCCACCTCCTCGTCCCCAGAACCACCAGGGGATGCCAAGCCCTCTCTGAAGGCAGAGACCTGTTTAGTGACAATGAAGCTGGAGGTGAGCAGGGGCCAGGTGCTCAGTGCATTTTGGGGTTAAAGGCGAGGGGTTTGGAGAAAACCAACCTGGGAGAGTGTTCAGTTCACATTATACAGAAATATCAGAGCACAGAACTTCCATCTAGTTTTAAGAGTCCCAGCTTCTTCCCTTGGACCAGCAAGTGAATCCCAGCATTCCACCTCTCTCCTTCAAAAAGAGCATCATCACATCCCACCCAGCCAAGTCCCCTCAAAAGACGTTTCCAAGAACATCATGGTCTCCTCTGACCCTTCCTCTCTCTCTTTAAGGTTCCATGAGCTAAACTTGCATCCCCAGTCTTCACCTAGAGCAGGCCAACACCCACTTACCAAAACAACCACACACTTGGACCTAATTAGTAGGTGCTAAAGAACAAAACTGGAGGTGGGCAGAACTCCCACAGCTTGAAGCACTTCCTGTGTTAACTGTATAATTAAATGACCTTTAATCACTGACTTTTGGAGGGAGTTATGCACACCTATAGATCCCCTGTGAGCAGAATGACCTGCACGTAAGATACTGAGCCTGGTGCTTAGGAGAAAAACTGTTTTTTCACCTCATTTAGGAAGCCTCGATTTGCCATTCTGGAAGACCTGCCTTCCTCCACTCCTGCACAACGATAATGATCAGAAATCCAAAAGAAAATTTTTTGCCTTTTTAGGACATTCTTAAGCAATAACTTCTGTCAAAGAACCACATCTGCACCATCTGCTGACTACGCAGGTGGTGAATTGTTTTCCATAATCACTTCCAAGCTGGGAAAGATCTGCAGCACGCAATGTCTGGACATGAATTACTCCTTGGAGAAGGGCTCTAATGTTCTTTGCAAATCTTGTGTTTTCGTAATCATCTGGAGCCTTGTACTTACAGAGCCCTAACTGTCAGAAATGTTCTGAAGGAGCATAAAAGAATCAGTCCCTCCATCTCCACCCTCCTAAAACCAGAATTCCAGGTTCTGCAGTTCTGCTTCTGGAATGTGATTACCACACATAATGGTGGCAGCAGCATCTAAATGGCACAGGTTCTGGGCTGCATTGCTCTTAACAGGATAAAAAACAACCCAAAGGGCTGGTCTGGGTCACTCCAAATTCAGAGGCCACAGACATGCAGAAGGATAGTTACTGAGAGTCCATGGATGCAGATGACCAATCACGAGTAGAGAGTTTCCCTACAGCAGAAGAAGAGGTACCAGAGACGTTTCTAGGAGGACATAAGGCTGTCGTTTCATTTTTAAAAAGCCAAGCAACGATGCTAACCTGAAGTACACCTGGTCGGAAGCTCAGAGGCTTTCCACATACAACCAGTGCGATGCTCCAATGTTTCTCTATGGCTGCTTCATTAGAAACCACGACAAACCGGACAGACAGGGTGAGACCGTGTTACCCTGCAGCAGTGACACGGCCTGCCGCTCTGTTTGTGCCAGTGGCACGGGAATTGCACGGTGCAGCTCATGCAGCCATGAGTTGTGCCGAGTTTCCCTAAGGGACGCACGGGACGAAGGGGACGAGCTCCTCACCACAGCCAGCAGCAAGTCCTGGATTTACAAAACAGGGCACCACACCCCACGAGGCCCTGGGGATTAATTTGAGCAGTATTTGCTCTATTGCTTTAATTTTTTCTCCCCATGTAGCTTGTCTCTTAGGGTTTTTCTCTTTATGAAAAGACATCTGCCTTCCCCATTACACCAGGAGCAAGGGTGCTGCCCTGCTGAGCCCCAGCCTGGGCTGAGCAGCTCCTGGCCCTTGCTCTCGAGCTACCACCGGCACCCTGGAAGCATCCTTGTCAAAACACTGTCTGGAAAACACCCTGGTGCTCCAAAGCAGCTGTGAGCCCCCAAACCACGGCACATGCGAGCTTTGACAGAGGCCCTTCCCTGACAGCAGCACTCAAGTCCCAGGGCGGATGAAGGTGGTGGTGGGGGTTTTCCAAAGTTCTCCGTGCAGGGGAAATGCCCGAGACTGGTTACCAGAACAATCACCAGCTCTTCTCAACAGCCAGGAGCCCCTGGCCCCGCTGTCACTGTCACAAGGCAGCCGTGCCACGAGCCTCCCATGCCAACCCCCCCAAGCCAGCGGGGGTTAGACTAAGAAGTATACAAACCACCCTCATTTTTTCACTTGCTTGTAAATAATTACTGAGGAAATGATTTGGAAAGCCGTAACTGTGCCAAGGACATAGCTGGAACAAAGTCCTCAGTCGCTTTCCCCCTCCGAAGACTACTTGCCCCAAATGTGGGGCACAACCCTTGTATAACGCCCTCGCCACGCCGGCCCTATTTGCTTCCGATCACCAAACGAGGTTGTAGATTGCTTTAACTAAAAACACTACTAAAAAACCTGCTACATTAAAAACACGCCACAAAGAAAAAAAAGAAATAACAAACTCTGACCCTATTTTTTTCCCCACAGAAACTTAAACCCCTAAATCTACTTATTCTTTAAAAATAAGTAATTAGGGGTTGCTACAGGAACGAAGGAGTCCCGTGCGCAGAGTTAAGCTCAGTGCCCGGCTCACTGCGGGACAACCGGGATGGTGGGCACACCG
>VZRJ01009409.1:144773-176389 GCA_013397565.1 Ptilonorhynchus violaceus | reverse complement strand
GGTGTCCCTGCCCATGGCAGGGGTGGAACTGGATGGTGTTTAAGGTTCCTTCCGACCCAAACCATTCTGGGATTCTGTCCATCCCAATCACCAGAATATGAGGCTGAGCAGCGACAGGGAAAGGTATTGGAATTCAGTGGCTGCAGGGGGCTGCAAATATCACTTTATTTCCATCAGCCAAGCCTTATGCTTTTACAAACAAGCTGGAGGTGTAGGACCGGCAGCCAGAGGTTTGCTTTGCAGAGAAAACCTTTGGCAGCCTGAACTGAGCTGAACTCACCTCTCTGCTGGGCTGCAGGATGCAGCAATAGCAGATTTCCTGCCATTGCCCCTTCCCAGCAAAAATTGCTGTGAGCCAGTGTCTTTTGGGGGAGATGGATTTTGGAGGGGATGTGCTGAGCTAGCTCTGCAGCAGGAAGCCATGGATAGGGAGATTACGGACAGCCTCTGCCCACAGCCCATGAATTTAAGCTGCAGCTGCTTGGAAAAGCAGCGAAAGGGCCTGTGATGGATGCTGAAAAGAGAAATCCCCATGCAGAAAGTGGTGTCAAGCTGATATCCAAAATTAAATTCCTTGGAGAGTAAAGATCAGCACAAAGTCAGACCCTGAGGACTGCTACAGAGGTCCTCCTGCCAGCAACCCTGTCTTTGCCATCATAATTTCTATTTCAGCACTAAATATTAACAGAGTGTACAATTGAGGAGTATTTTTTAATTTAAAAAACTTAATCAGCATTTTCACTTTTCCTTGCAGTGTGGCAGGTGGATGTGTTAATAAAGAAAAAAATCACCTGGAAACCATTTACCCTCATTTTGTAGGAACTATTGGTAATCTGGGGGAAATACTTTGAATGAGAATGAAAGGGCAAATTCTGAAGTTTGATTTTAAATGAAATATAAAAGAATTAAAAAAACCCAACGCCAACCAAACCCCACCTTTCTTTAATATTCAAATATTGTTTCCAATTGTGTCATTTGTTAGTTCACTATTTTAATTAGAAATAAAAGAATGGTAGTTTCACAAAGAGAGTGAAATAGGGTTCTTAATAAAAATGTTACCACCTGCATGCTGTTTGTTTCAGGACAAAGCATTATTTAAAATCAATGATGGCTGACATTTTACTGAAGATCATCTAGAAAGTAACTTGCCAGAACAAGGATGTGCCCATAAAGACATATCCCAACTGTCACAGACTGCCGTGGTTATGATATTCTGCACCACTCTCCACCAAATTAATATTAAAATCAAGAGATTCCTGATGAACATGGGATTTTAAAACAGCAGTAAGCTGGAATTTTCACAGTCGGCTTTGGAAAGGAGTTGAGTAACAAAGGAAATTAAAACTATCTAACCTGATAACAAAGCCTCAAGGGAGGCTCTATTTCCAGAGCTGCTGTCTGCCATAGGATCCCTTGCCCTGGCTAAATTGGTCGGGTTTGCTGAGTTTCATTCTGAAACTGGTTTAGGAAACATGGTGGAAAAACAACAGATTTCCCACTGATTTATTTAGTGCATATTTAGCACTGTGGCTCAATGGTTTGTTCTGGAAGCTGTAACATGTGGTAGGAAAAGGATCTTTACATTTCCTGTTCTCCACCAGACAACCATGATGCAAAGATAAAATTCCCTTCGGCACATGAGACCACATATCTGCAAATCCCTCTACTTAGTTTTTTCCTGCTAGACTAAACAACTTGTCTGCTCTGATAGTTTTCAGAACTCATTCTCTCCCGCTAAGCTTCATTTTTCTTGAAATGCCTGGAAACGGGGAGCACATTCCCCAAGGGTTGTGCTGACAGGTCACCACAGCTGTCTGCCTTCTCCTGCAGCGCCGTGGCCTTGCTGATTCACTCCCAGCTTGTGATCATCTATTTCTGCCAAAGGAACCTCCTCCAGGTCAGCCGTTCCCCATCCACTTCTCCCCGTTATTCCTGCCCAGGTAAGCAACTCTGCTGGTGTCATGGAATCCCAGAATGGTTTGGGCTGGGAGGGACCTTAAAGCTCATTCAATTCCACCCCCTGCCACGGGCAGGGACACATTCCACTATCCCAGGTTGCCCCAAGACCCATCCACCCCGGCCTTGGACGCTTCCAGGGATGGGGCATCCACAGCTTCTCTGGGCAACCTGTGCCAGGGCATCACCACCCTTACAGGGAAGGATTTCTTCCCATTATCCCATCTAATCCTGCCCTCTTTTCAATGGGAAGCCTTGGACGCTTCCAGGGATGGGGCAGCCACAGCTTCTCTGGGCAACCTGTGCCAGGGCATCACCACCCTTACAGGGAAGGATTTCTTCCCATTATCCCATCTAATCCTGCCCTCTTTTCAATGGGAAGCCATTCCCCCTTGTCGTGTCCCTCCAGGCCCTTGTCCTTTCTGCGGCACACCTGATTTTTCAGCCATTTCCTCCAAATCCTCAAGATCATTTGGGAACTCTATCGCAGTCCTTGTCCTTACCACCTCCTCTCCACATAAAAACTTCCTGTTCTCTCCTGCAGGTTATTACTGAAATTTAAACCCACAAGAGGTGGGTGCAGTAAGCCGTGTGACACCAAGCCATGGGTGGGGGGATCCAGGGATTGCTCCGGACAGGCCATCGGGATGAAGCTCCTGTGGGGTACAGGGAGGAGTTAGAAGCCTTATCATATATATACTGCTTCTTTCCCCACATGGCCTGTGACCCATTACAGAAAGAAATGGGATTAGCATGAACCATTCGTCCTTGACATACCTACATTGGCTGGTATTTGTCTCTGTATTTTCTTCTGACTTGCTTGCAAATGATTTCCCAGTTACTTATTCCGTGGTCTCTTTGATGTTGTTTATCAGGAACTGAAGTAAACTGGCTTGCAATTTCAAAGCCTTTTTTTTTTTTTAATGGAGCCTGTATTCCCCCTTTTTCAGTCTGCCACCACCACACCTCCCTCCCAAAACGCCCATTGCAAACAGCTCTGAGATGGCTGGAAATACTTTTAAAGTCTTCTGGGATAAAGCCCATCACACCAAGTTCATTTGAGAACCATCAGTTTATAAAACCTTGGTGTAACCTGTCCTTTCCTCATTCTCCCATTGACTTTAACCCTTTACCCCTTTTTTTTGCTGTGCCAGCTGCTGATTGTGCTGGACATTTTGGTGACCTGCACTGCAACAAGGACAGAAAATCAGTCTCCCATGATTGGCATGTGAGGGTGATGCAGAAGTATCTTTATAGTACATGACCTTATTTCTTGGAATCGTTTGGATCTGTTGAAAAGACTCGTGTAAAAATAACAGGAAGGAAAATTTACAGTCAGCGGAGATTGCTTTCTAGCTAAAAATAATAAAATAATGTTTTATCAATGCCATAAAATTAGCAGATAGTGAAGTTTGAAAAACTCCTCAAATACTTTCAGTTCCTCTTTAAACACTTCAGCTGGGTTATCCAGTCAGTTCTTGTCCCAGGTGTGAAAAAAAAAGTGTTTCCCAGCAACAAATATTCACATTTTCAGCAGGGAAATTGTTCATGCCTGGAGTTAGATTAGGAAGGGAAGGACTCTGCATGGCTCTCCATCCCATGCCAGCAGAGAGCCTGGCAGAGCAGCAGTATTCCCTGGAGTGTTCATGTGCAAGGATTCATGGCACTAGCATGGATTTCTGATTTCTGCCACAGCACTCTGCCACAGGTAACGCTGCATGAACCCCAAACCTGGGCCTGCAGCGAGCTGAAGTCTGATGCTCTGCTCTGCTCCATGGACCCCGATTTGCTCTATGGTGACCTCACCACTGGTCTCACCCACTTGCTGAGCTGGTGACTGAGAGCAGACAGGCAGCACGTAGGTGGTGAAACCCCAAACAATGCCTCATGTGCTTTTCTGTGATGTCCCCTTGTAGTTACAAGATACAGATGAAGCAACTCGGAGATGTTTGGATCTCCAGATCCCAGTGGCAGCAGTGACAAGTTGGCACCTAACATCAGATGAGGCTCTGGGGCTGCATCCAGCACAGGACTGAAACCAGCAGCTCTACAGGGTCAAGACTGCTGACAGCACTGGGTACCAGCAAACCCAGGCAGAAGGAAAGAGTCTTCCTGGTGAAACCTGGAGCATGCAGGGAGGAAAAGGAGAAGTTTGCTGAGGTGGATCAGCTCTTGGGGCAGGGCGGTAGGGAAGGACCACAGGCAGCTTTATAGAAATATAACTGTAAATCCACTAGTGGGATTTACACTGTCCTAATCATGCTGGAATTATTCACTCCTCCCTCACACCATGTTCCCTTTTTGTGGTTGCTCTTTGCTGAGAGAAAGGAAGGAGAAAAATATCTTCTCTCCTTGCCCATGGGTGTGGAGAGAAGAGAGCAGCTGATCCTCCCTCCCACCCCCTTCCGCTGTGCGGATTTGGGGTAAAAAAGAGCATTTGTCTGATGGCGCCTGGCTCAGACGTGGTCAGGGAATGACTCTGATCTTTGCACTTCCACATCTGGACCACAGTGACCAAGCAGGACCCGTGCACACAGCTGACACTGCCAGCCGAGGCCAAATGCAGACCCGTCCCATCTGCTGCCTCCTTTGTTCGCAAAGCTCTTTACAGTCTCCAGCTCAGAAGTCTCAGCCCTCCCATGAAGCTCAGAGTAAAATAAATATTAAGAATTACCTGAGATTTATGTGCCACTGCTAGAAACTTGTATCTTGCTGTCATTAACTGGGGAGATACATAGATGCAACAGAAACACATGCTGTGTCACAGACACCGCCTATCAATGATGACAGTCAATGGTGCTTGAAGCCGCAAGATGAAACATCTGTGGGACTCATGGGCTGCAAAAATTAGAACCAGCATGAATTTAAATTAATCACAACCGTGAGAGATGTGAGGCTGCTTTCTCAGGAGAAACTGCATGAGATGCACAAAAACTGTGGGTGTCTGTTGGGGGATCCCCGCATGAGAAAAACATGGAGCTGCTGGAGCCAGTCCAGAGGAGGCCACGGAGATGCTCCCAGGGCTGGAGCCCCTCTGCTCTGCAGCCAGGCTGGGAGAGCTGGGGCTGTTCACCTGCAGAAGAGAAGGATCCAGGGAGACCTCAGAGCCCCTGCCAGTGCCTAAAGGGGCTCCAGGAGAGCTGGAGAGGGACTTGGGACAAGGGATGGAGGGACAGGACAAGGGGGAATGGCTTCCCAGTGCCAGAGGGCAGGGTTAGATGGGATATTGGGAAGGAGTTCCTGGCTGTGAGGGTGGCAAGGCCTTGGCACAGGTTGGCCAGAGAAGCTGTGGCTGCCCCATCCCTGGAAGTGTCCAAAGCCAGGTTGGATGGGGCTTGGAGCAACCTGGGATAGGTGGAACGGGTTCCTGACCATGGCAGGGGTGCAACTGGATGAGCTTTAAGGTCTCTTCCAACTGAAACCATGCCAGGGTTCTGTGATTCCTGCCACAACTGGGCCTGCGTGGCTCTGCACAAAGACGTGGTGCTTGCTGGCAGGTACTGGCTCTGACCCATGGCGGAAGGACAAGACTTATATTTAACTTATATTTTTTAAATACATTAGTAAAATTTCTGAGCTCTGCTACTCATGCGAAGCGTGTCGCTGTAGACACATTTATGTGACTCTCCAGTTCCTGACTCAGCCAGTCATGTGGATCTCAGCAAACAGGAAATGCCTCAAAAAAACCCCCTCAGAATAAAAGTACGCAAAAGACATAAAAAACCAAGAGTCAGGGTTTCCCTAAGGAAGTACTTTGAAGATTGCCTGGAGGAAGAATCACAAGAAAGCCTGGCTGGAGGAACCTGAGATGGTGTGGAGTGTGACCAGTGAGGAAACCCCAGGGGGAATTCAGAACCAGAGAGGAACTGGCAGCTTCTGAAAGCCCCAGCCTGGGGAGCCAAGGGCATCTGCAGGACAGAGGGACGTTTGATCCTGCAGAAGGAAGGGGCCTGGTGTGCCCAAGCACTGGCTCACGCAGCCACTGCGATCCTCACAAAGAGAATAAGCAGCCATTGGAGGGAAAATTGTCTTTTATGAGGGGTGGAGAAGACTTTGGTTCTCTTAAATCGAGTTAATTTTCCTTCTAGAGGAAGAAGTTGAAGGATTCTTTTGTACAAAGAGGGAATTGTTCATCAGTTGACACCAATCAACTTCTCATACTTCCTTGAAGAACAGAAAGGCCCTACTGAGCTCGCCAGAACTTCCCACCGCAAACTGAAAACGGGCTCTGGTTTGCCAGCATGTGCCGTCCTTCCTTCCCAGCCCTTCCGTCCTGCCAACATCAGTGTTCCTGCTGCTGTGCCAAGGCAGATCCCAGCCAAGGCGCCACATTACCCTGTGTTTGGGGCCTGGCTCCACGTGTGGTGTCTGTCTGAAGAGGAGGGACAGCAGAGGTGACTCCGTCGCTTTGTGTGTCCTGCTCTGCGCTTCGAAACCTCAGCCTGCACCCACTGCTCTGACTTCTTGACACCTGAGTGTCAAATGGAGGCTTTTCCTGGAAAGTTGTGGTTTTCCTGGAAAGTTCTGGTTTTCCTGGAAGTTGTGACTGCCCCATCCCTGGAACCGTACAAGGCTGGGTTGGATCAGGGATTAGAGCAACCTGGGACAGTGGAAGGTGTTCCTGCCCATGGCAGGGGGTGGAATGGGATGGGCCTTAAGGTCCTTCCAACCCCAACCATTCTGTGATCCCGTGATTCTATGAACCTATGAAATTTACTAGCTGTTTCTCCTAGAATCTAGGATTCTAAATCCTTCTAGAATTCAATCCAGCCAATCCAGAACAGACCATATCCTACATATATTCTATGTGCTATATATATTCCCAATGAGGAAACCCAGTGACCAGGATCCTCTTAGGCATCTAAGTTAAGGAGAGTCTGTTATTTCATCTAACATTAATNGAGGAACTGGCAGCTTCTGAAAGCCCCAGCCTGGGGAGCCAAGGGCATCTGCAGGACAGAGGGACGTTTGATCCTGCAGAAGGAAGGGGCCTGGTGTGCCCAAGCACTGGCTCACGCAGCCACTGCGATCCTCACAAAGAGAATAAGCAGCCATTGGAGGGAAAATTGTCTTTTATGAGGGGTGGAGAAGACTTTGGTTCTCTTAAATCGAGTTAATTTTCCTTCTAGAGGAAGAAGTTGAAGGATTCTTTTGTACAAAGAGGGAATTGTTCATCAGTTGACACCAATCAACTTCTCATACTTCCTTGAAGAACAGAAAGGCCCTACTGAGCTCGCCAGAACTTCCCACCGCAAACTGAAAACGGGCTCTGGTTTGCCAGCATGTGCCGTCCTTCCTTCCCAGCCCTTCCGTCCTGCCAACATCAGTGTTCCTGCTGCTGTGCCAAGGCAGATCCCAGCCAAGGCGCCACATTACCCTGTGTTTGGGGCCTGGCTCCACGTGTGGTGTCTGTCTGAAGAGGAGGGACAGCAGAGGTGACTCCGTCGCTTTGTGTGTCCTGCTCTGCGCTTCGAAACCTCAGCCTGCACCCACTGCTCTGACTTCTTGACACCTGAGTGTCAAATGGAGGCTTTTCCTGGAAAGTTGTGGTTTTCCTGGAAAGTTCTGGTTTTCCTGGAAGTTGTGACTGCCCCATCCCTGGAACCGTACAAGGCTGGGTTGGATCAGGGATTAGAGCAACCTGGGACAGTGGAAGGTGTTCCTGCCCATGGCAGGGGGTGGAATGGGATGGGCCTTAAGGTCCTTCCAACCCCAACCATTCTGTGATCCCGTGATTCTATGAACCTATGAAATTTACTAGCTGTTTCTCCTAGAATCTAGGATTCTAAATCCTTCTAGAATTCAATCCAGCCAATCCAGAACAGACCATATCCTACATATATTCTATGTGCTATATATATTCCCAATGAGGAAACCCAGTGACCAGGATCCTCTTAGGCATCTAAGTTAAGGAGAGTCTGTTATTTCATCTAACATTAATGTAAAATAAACTCAAAGTCATAAGCCATCTGTAATGTCTTTGGAATAAACCCAGCTTTTTCAGGAGGAGATATTCTCAGAGCTGGTAAAGGGACTTCACAGAAGAATGTGGGGTTTAGAGGACCTGCACACCCATGTTTATTTTTAGATTTCAAACAGATGGCAGTGCTGTACATTTGTACACTATCTATTACATATAAAACTCTGGTTTTGTATAGAAGTTAAGACTAAGGCAACATTTCCTATTAGGCACACCATAAAATACTAGGCAAAACTATAAAATACCAAGAAATTCAGCCCTCCCTCCACTCTAATACAAGTTTTCAGGGGGAAAAGCCACGTTTCCTTGATGTGGTTTCTCTCTCCCGAACATCCCCAAGACTAAGTCACCATAGTATGATAGCATTAAGTCTCTACTGAAATGAACTCAAAAGATTCCAGTTCAAGCACTGTGGTGTAACACATACTCTAATGTGTAAATCCTGTGTATCAAACTGCTGTGTTTGACTGTCCAAGGATACCATAGCTGACACCAGAATTAATTGCACTTCAGGTTTCAGTTGAACAAGAACAAGCTTTTCAGCCAGGTTAAACATTGACCTTTCTTCCCTGGGATCATTTTTTAAAACATGTTATCAGCCAAGATAATGTGATTATGTGCAAGAAAGCAAAGTTCTTGGCAGTGTGTGTCTGTATGTTCCAGAACTTCAAAGGTTCAACAACAGCTTTTTCCTGTGACTCCTTTGAGTGCAATGAGCTTGAAGCAATTGCTGATCCACATCCAGTGTTTTACTTCCCATGTTCCTCCATCCCAGGCAGGTCTGGAGCCTGTCCATCAGCAGGATGTGCTGCAGGAGGTCTGTGACAGTCCTCACTGAGAAGCTGAGGCTGTGGGGTCACACAGCTCCATCACCTCTGCATACAGGGAACCAACCCATTTTCGTGATTAAACTCAATTTTCATTTCATNAAGAATTCCTTCCCAATATCCCATCTAACCCTGCCCTCTGGCACTGGGAAGCCATTCCCCCTTGTCCTGTCCCTCCATCTCTTGTCCCAAGTCCCTCTCCAGCTCTTCTGGAGCCCCTTTAGGCACTGGCAGGGGCTCTGAGGTCTCCCTGGATCCTTCTCTTCTGCAGGTGAACAGCCCCAGCTCTCCCAGCCTGGATGCACAGAATAAGACTCATTAAGGTAAACCCTTTCCATTCCTGTGCCAGCCTGTCCCCACTGATGTCGCAGCACTCTCACCCGGGGCTGCACTCTGCCGGTCTCTGACTGTGCGCGGCAGGGACAGGGCTCTTGTGCCTCCTTTCCAGCTCAGGATATTCTATGATTCTATGATTAAAGAACATCCTTTCTTAAGAAACTTTTACATATTCCACATTTTGCCACAAGGGCGGTCAGGATTGGCACGGGCTGCCCGGAGAGGCAGCGGAGTCGTCGTCCCTTGGAGGTGTTCAAGAGGCGCCTGGCTCTGGCGCGGGGTGCCGTGGTGCGGTGCTTTAGGAGTTACAGGGACAGTGCTGGGTGCACGGGGGGCAGGATGGCCTGGAGGNGTGAGGCCGGAGCCCCAGAGCGGGGCCGGGTGGGGCGGACCCTCTGGGAGCAGCCGGGAGGGGTCCCGTGGAGCCCGGTGTTGTGTTTGGGGGTTCCGGTGCTCCCGGTGCTGTGTGTGAGGAGGTTCCAGGGAGCCGGTGCTGTGTGAGGGTGTCCCGGGGTTCTTGGGGGTGTGTGAGGGGGTCCCGGCGAGCCCGGTGCTATCTGGGATGGGGGTGTAGTCAGGGTTGTCTAATTTAGGAGGAATTTCTTCAGAGAAAGGGTGGTCAGGCGTTGGCAGGGGCTGCCCAGGTAGGTGTCAGATTCCCCATCCCTGGAGGTGTCCAAGGTACAACTGGATGTGGCACTCAGTGCTCTGGGGTGGTGACAAGGTGGGTTTGGGCACAGATTGGACTCGATGATCCTGGAGCTCTTTTCCAACCTCGTTGATTCTGTGATCACCCCCTAATTACCCTGAACTCTTCATTTGGTGTTAGGTACTTGCGTGGTCATGAATTGAACTCAGAACCACCCAGATTAACTGTTTATATTTTCACCAATGACATTTCATAGAACCATGAAATGCTTTGGGTTGAAAGGGACCTTAAAGCTCATCCTGTCCCACACCCTGCCAGGGGCAGGGACACCTTCCACTATCCCAGGTTGCTCCAAGCCTCATCCAACCTGGCCTTGGATGCTTCCAGGGATGCGACAGCCACAGCTTCTCGGGAAAACTTGTGCCGGTGCCTCACCAACCTCACAAACAAGAATTTTTTCCCAGATCTAGCCTAAATTTTCCCTCTTTCGGTTTGTACCCATTACTCCTTGTCCTATCACTACAGTTCCTAAGAAAGAGTCCCTCTCTGGATTCCCTGTAGGCCCGTGGGAGGTGGTTATGAGGTCTCCACGCTTTGTCCATTTCCTTTCTCTTACAGATAGCCAAGCCCCCCAAGAGAAATGTCGCCGAGGAGGAGATTTTGGCCGAGAGGGAGAGGGAGGAGCAGCGGCGTGAGCAGGAGCGCGACCTGCGGGTGTTCAGCCATTACCGCAAGGCCTGTGACTGGCACAAGGACGGCGAGCACAAATGGATGCACCGCGCTGCCGAGAGGAAGATGCATGCCACCCTGCAGCAGTACCTGCAGGAGGTCGATGTGAGAAGAGAGAGGTAGCAAGCAAGTAGCCAGTGCGGCGACCCTGCTATTTTCAGCTGCAGTGTGTGCTCAGAGAGCCGGGCACTTAGTGATAGTGTTCAAACACAGTAACTAGTGCAGTGCAGGTGGCATTTGGAGTCTCCTGTTTGCCACATGAGAAGACAAAAGTAGTAGTATAGCACTTTCATGGCTTGATTTTTAGAGAGAATGAAGAGTACCTCTACATAATCATAAATGGTTTGGGTTGGAAGGGACCTTAAAGCTCATTTCATTCCAACTCTCCCTGGACAGGGACACCTCCCGCCAGACCAGGTTGCTCCGAGCTCTGTCCAACCCGGCCTTGGACACTTCCAGGGACGGGGCTCAGAATCATAGAATTTTGGGTTGGAAGGGATTATTTACTTCCACGCACCCTGCTGTGGACATCCACAGCTTTTCTGAGTAACAAAGTGTCAGAAATTCTAATTGTTACTTTAAGTGAGGGTTTTGTTGCAATCTCATCAAGCTGGTGTTTAGGCCCTACAAGTAACACTTTGTAACACAGTCAGCTGAAAAAATAAGTTTTTCAGAAGTCTTTCAAAAATAGTAAAGGTGAGGCATATTGCTGCCTTGTAAAGAGCAGAGTTGTGCTGTCTTTGGAAAAGATCATATGGTTTAATTTCTCAGTTACTCTTTCATTTCAAGTGACTTTGGAGCTGTGAAGGTCATCAGTTTGGTGTCCTGCTCTGATGTGCCTTCAGAGGAATTGTACACAGATTCCACAGAACCACTGGGGTTAGAAGGAACCTCCTGAGATGATCTGGTCCAACCCTAGAGTCACCTAGAGCAGATTGTCCATGAGTGTGTGTCCGTTTGGGGTTTGCTTATCTCAACATGGAGCCTCCACCAGCTCTGTGGCCAGCCTGTCCAGTATTTCATCACCCTCACAGTAAAAAGGGGGAAAAAAAAAAAGTGTTTTCTTCTACTGATTTGGAATTTCACGTTTTAATTTGTGGCCATTGCCCCTTGTCCTGTCACTGGGCACTGCTGAGGAGAAGCTGTCTGTTTCTTCTGCATTCCCTCCCCTCAGGTATTTATGTACATTGGCAAGATCCCCCTGCACCTTCTCTTCCCCAGGCTGAACAGTCCCAGCTCTCTGAGGAACGAAAGATCTTTGGGAGAGCTGCTCCAGTCCCTTAGTGGCCCTCCACTGAGCTCCCTCCACTAAGGCTGTGTCCTTCTGGTGCTGGAGAGCCCAGAGCTGCACCCCGCAGTCGGGGTGAGGTGTCAGCAGTGCTGAGAGCAAGGGTGCTCTCGCTGGACCTGCTCACAGTACTGTTCCTCCCGCAGCCCAAGGTGCCAGTGGCTTTCTTTGCCACAAGGGTGCATTGCTGGCTCATGCTCAGCTTCTCTGCCCGGACCCCCAGGTCCGTTTCTGCAGAGATACTGTGGCATTTGGGCTGAAATTGATAATTTCTGGTTTCGGTAGCCCCAGGTTTCTCACTGCTGGGATTAACAGAGAGGTAAATGATGGTGTGTTTAAAAATTGCCAATTTGACATCGTTTTCTCATCAAAGATATTTCAGGATGGTTTGTGGAGTGATGCTAAAATAGCAAGAGGTAGTTTGAGAGAAGATACAATTATAGATGCACAGAGAAGGGAGGAATATTAGGGAAAAGGCTCTTCCCCCAGAGGGTGGTGGGACATTGAACAGGCTCCCCAGGGAATGGTCACAGCCCCAAGGCTGCCAGAGCTCCAGGAGTGTTTGGACAAACGCTCTCAGGCATGGGATGGGATTGTGAGGGTGTTTGTGCAGGGGCAGGGGTTGGACTCAATGGGTCCCTACCAGCCAAGAATATTCTGTGATCCTATGCTGAAGGATAACAATAGTACAAAATCAAATTGTTCACAGCTGGTGACAAGTGTAGTCTGAAAATTAGAAGAATTTGATTAATGGGGGACTGAAGTTGTAAAGCAGCTTTAAAGTGGTTTGTAAGATAAGGAGTTTAAACTGTGTCTGGACAGAATCACTCATGTTGTGCTGTAAGATTCCCTCAACTGACACAACAGGAACGATGCCCGAGTTAAAACTTGATGTTTCCTTCCTTGGCATTTACAAGAAGTGTTGAAAGGAGCTCAGTACCCATTTTCTGTTAATAACAAATAAACTTTATCTTTCAGCAGAAGGATTGATTTAACTTTTACTTAAATGTTTTCATTACAGGCTTCGTGACTTTCTGGAGGCAGAGGAAGATAGGCACTTTGCTGAGATGGGTGCACTTGAAGAAATGGCACAGGACAAAGAAGCAATGATGAAGGAACAAGCAAAATTACTGAGAGAGAAAAGGGAAAAAGAAAGACAACAAGTGGTTGCTGAAAAACGAGAGCAACAGTTCAGGTACTGCCATAAAAATATCTTACAATAGAGAATTTGCCCAAAGTAAATATAAAGTGACAATTTAAAAAGAAGGTGGCAGTAATAAACTGAGGAAGGAAAGATGAATGTCACTGAAATGATGAGAGAAAAAATCAAAGTAGTTAATTCTTGCAAGTGTAGTGTGTCCTCCTTGTCCCATGTGAGCATCCCTGCACTTCAACCTGCCATGTCAGCCCTTTTTGTAATTCCTATTCCAGCTTTATACTATTGGGGTGAACAGGGTGCATGAAAGGTTGATTTGGTCTAAATCATGCTTACTGAACTATTTGTCGAAGATCTTTGAAAAGTTAAGATTGTCAAAAAAGACAGTGTTTTAATTTATTGCATACTTTTCAAGAGTATCAGCTGCAGCTAAGGTTTTAAAGCAGCCTGAAGTTCTGTGCCAAATCTTCCTGACTGAAGGCAGTAACTTGCAGGTACTTATTAGGGCCTGAGGCCTTGGAATGAAATTTGCCTTGTCCCATTCTTGGAAATCTGGTTTTCTGAGGGAGGGATGAAAGAAAAAATAACGTTATTTAATTGTAATAATTTGAAATGTCTTTCCCAGTCTCCCATGGTGCTGTGAAATCTACAACACCTGCTTCTCAGTGTGCAAAGGCTGGGGATAAAAATCAACACTCGCTCTTACTTGTGCATAAATTCTAATTTACTAATGCCACAGGTAAATACTTGTTTAAATATGGGGTTTATTGACTTAGACAGGTGTTAGAAGTGCATACGCTGCCTAACTTCACACAGTGGCTTGAAAATGTGGCCCTTGCCTTTTGCAGTTTCTGGTTTGTTCTCTATCTATCACACAAAGTGGTTGAAACTCACTTTTAAAATGTTTTAGAGGGGATGCTGCTGCCTTTTATTATGTACTTGTAGCTTGTCTTACACACCAAGGAGATGTGATGTAGACACCTAAAGCAGGTGGCTAAGTGTTGGTACCTTTATGTTCACTGTGAATCTGAATTCCTGTTCTACTTAAAACCACTGAAATCAGGGTGGTTACAGGAATCTAGTGTCAGCCAGCACCCCAGCCTCCACTGACTTTAATTAGGTTCCCATTGATCAGAGTGGGAATTTAGCACATATGTAGATTCTTGTTTAGACATCTAATTTTAGACATTTTAATTGCAAAATGAATCACACCACTGAACTGCATCATCTGGTGACACATACCTGAACTTTTGTGCTGTAGTTGCCTGTCTTAATGTCTCAGGTTCTTTGTCTTCCCAGTGCAACCCTGTAGATCTATGGCTCACTCAGTCTCATGGGATTATTTTATCCTATTGTTATCCTTTTACCTTTCCCACTCTGCTCTTGGATCTAAGCAACATTCATACCACACAGCATCCCGTTAAAAACTGTTGCTGAAGCTTTTTTGCTGGTGTTCTGCTGACTGCAGATTTTCAGAGGATTTAGAAGCATTGAAATCTTCTTTCTCCACAGCTGCTGTGAGTGGCAATCTTGGAGTATCTTTGCAAATGAATCTTCATCCTACAGGGCACAGAGTCCTTGTCTTTGACTGTCCTGATGTAATGCAAATATATTCCGTAGTTAGTTCTTCTAGCTGTGTCCCTTTCTACTTTTAAACTAAGGTTCCTATAGAAGAACAAAAGTCTATTAAACATCAGCTGATAACAATTCACCTTGTCTGTGACAGGTATCTAGCTTCATGGATGTGCTCAGTTATGTTTTAAAGTCTTTTGTTCCCCGTCCTTTTCCAATGAGAAAGGAAGTCTCTGCTGTGGTGATTGATTCTGATTAGATAGATAACTTGTCATATCTCCAACTGCATGTATTTGTCTTGTTTAAGCAGCCCCAAGTCTGTTTTTCTCTGGCTATTGGTTGTTACTTTTCCTCCTAAACCATCCTGGTACAGGCAGAGATCTGAGAGCAGGATTTGCGGCTCAGGAGACCAACACTTACTGAAAATCCACAACCAGGAGTCTGTAATTGTGTCACAGCCTGTCCTCTGGGGCAGTGGCCTCTGATCCTCTTTGACTGCACACCCCCAGCTGTAAAAACTTTTTACACTCATCCCAATATTTTTATTTATTTATGAACTATATAAATATATAATAATATACTGTGCTGGTATATTGTGTATGTTATAAAACATATGCAAAATTAGAAATTAAAGAGGGTGAGATAAAGATGAAATAAACACTGTTTTTTTCTTTTTAGTGTTATTTATTAATGGTACAAAACATATTCTCTTCCTAGACTTCTCCCACTTTGGAGACAATTACTCTAAGGCACACCCAGGAGCCCTGGCAAGTCAATCCAGTAGCAGGTGGATATACACATGATTTTCTGTTTCTCTTTGCCTGTGAATTTGCAGCTATTTTGAATGTCTTTCTGAAACCTGATATAGACTTGTTTGTATTTCCTTTTACTCCAAGCAAGGTGCTCCACCCTTTTGCAGGTGTGGATTCTCAAACCTCACATATAGGAGCAACTACACTGTCATATATTATTCCAGAATACTAACAGGCAGCATTTTAGCAGCCCTGTGGACTGTTTGCTATGGCCTGAGGGTACAGGTGTAACAGCTTCTCAGTAGTGATGTTAGCCAGGGGGAGTCCTTTGTCACACGGTGACAGAGGGGACAAGCCTTGGACCACTGGAGTGCTGGTGGAATTCATTTTCAAGGAGGGCTGCCCCTTGTCTGAGAAGATACTCAGCCAGTGCTAGCCTGAGGGCATGTTCATCATTGGTGTCTTTAAAGAAAACTGCAATGTCTTAAGATTTGCATAAAACACATATCACATCCTCTTTCTTGTGGTAACATCAGAAGCATCCATATGGGGAATGTTTTATCCCAGCAACTTCATGGTGCAGTCATGAAATGAATAAGTAACCGGGGAGGTTCTGTCTTTGGAAGTAGCCACATACAGGCACAGTTTTAATGTTAAGAAGCTTAGGATAGCAAAGTGAGGAAGAAAACCAGCCATCTGGGGGAGCAGATGTTTATAGGTTGCTGTAAAAGCTGCTTTGAAGGAATTATTTTGATGAAATCAAGCAATTACAGGGCTATTTTATATTAAAATTTGAACAATGCTGAACATAATTAATTTTACGCCCCCGTGAGAATTCAGTAAATATCAGATTAGTTTATAATCACACAAAAGAATAACTAGTTCTTTATTCCTTCAATGCTGAGAGAAGTTTGAACCCATTGTGTTAAGGTAATACAGTTATTGCTAATGGCATAAGATTTTGACTCTTAATAATGGCATGTTTTCCTCACAACATTTGAGAAATATGTTTTTCATGAATACTAATTAGTGCTGTGGTCTTTAATCACTGCTAACTCCCACCCAGGAGATGAAAGAGAGATTCCAGTGGTAAAACGTAAGAAAACCATCAATGACATAGTATGTTTGCTGACCTGCTGGAAGGCAGGGGCACTCCTTGGAGTGTGCCATGGCTCTTGGAATGCACGTATCTGTGCTGCTCTCTGCTTTCATTGTTGGGTCAACCAGTGGTCAGAGGGTTCCTGTCTCATACAAGAGGTAAAACAGCCAAGCCTTTTCACCAGCCTGCATCAAATCACAGCACCTTATCTTGGAGGGGTTTGAGTTTGGGACCTTAAAAATCATCTTTATCATGGGCAGGGACACCTTCCACTAGACCAGGTCGGTCCAAGCCCCGTCCAACCTTGAACACCTCCAGGGATGGGGCAGCCACAGCTTCTCTGGACAACCTGTACCAGGGCCTCACCACCCTCACAGCCAGGAATTCCTTTCCAATCTCTAACCTTGCCCTGTGGCACTGGGAAGCCGTTCCCCCTTGTCCTGTCCCTCCATCCCTTGTCCCAAGTCCCTCTCCAGCTCTCCTGGAGCCCCTTTAGGCACTGGCAGGGCCTCTCAGGTCTCCCTGGATCCTTCTCTTCTGCAGGTGAACAGCCCCAGCTCTCCCAGCCTGGCTGCAGAGCAGAGGGGCTCCAGCCCTGGGAGCATCTCCGTGGCCTCCTCCAGACTGGCTCCAGCAGCTCCACGTCCTTCTGCTGTCGTTCCCCAGGGCTGGAGCAGCTCTGCAGGTGGGGTCTCACCTGAGCGGGGCAGAGGGGCAGAATCCCCCGTCCCCTGCTGCCCACGCTGGGGGATCAGCCCAGGGCATGTGGGCTTCAGGGTTGAGGCAGGTCCAGCCTCTCACCCACCATCACCCCGAGGTCCTTCTCCCCAGAGCTGCTCTCCAGCCATTCTTCACCCAGCCCGTGTTGATATCAGGATCACCCCAGGCCTTGTTGAACTTCATGAGGCTCACAGACACCTACCTCTGCAGCCCGCCCAGGTCCCTCTGGATGGCTTCCCTGCCCTCCAGTGTGTTGACTGCACCACACAGCTCAGTGTCATTGGCAAACTTGCTGAGGTGCATCAATCCTATTGTCCACGCAACCAACAAAGGTGTTGAACAGTGTTCTGTCCAGTACCTACCCCTGCTCCTTTGTTACTGTACTTGCTCACCTTCCTCTTCTGAAGCTGTGCTGAGGATGGTTCCTCACTCCAGGGACAGTTTGTAGAGGATAAAAGCCCAGGTCTAGGGGAAGAACCCGACATTTGGTTAGAGGATGTGGCGTGCCCTAGGATTCGGGGAAAAAAGTGCAAAATGTGTCAGGTTTTTTATTAGACACACCTGGTGTTGATGAAAGGGCACTTGACATTACTGTAGTTTCTTCTCAGTTTGGAGCAGTGAAGCGCTTGGAAATCCCTTATGGATATCTAGCAAAATGGAAATTTTGTTTTCACAGCAGTGCTGTACCTTTCATTGTTTGTGTCTAGTGTGTTTCACCTTTCAGCACAGGCTCCATGGCACTGGGTGCTTAAGCCTAGAGGATAAAGAGAGAGATGCCCTTGGCCTCAGTGAAATGTGAGACAGCAACTGTTGAATGCCAACAGGGAGAAAATATGGTGAGACCTCTGTGTCTTAGGAAATGGCATTAATTCAGATTTTGTTTCATTGCTGCAGTTATGAAGATTAAACTACTATCCTGATGTGGACATTGGTAATAGCCTGAGGTAGTTGCCTGATGAATATGTATTATTTTTGCTACACAGGATAGTCTGCTAAAGCTTGTATAATGTCGTAGTATTTCACATTGTGCTAGTAACTACTGCTGCCATGAAGTGGTTCACAGTTCAGGCTATGATATCTTATGGCGTCTGCTGTGAATTCCTAAATAGCTGTGCAATAATCTGTAGAAGATGGTTTCATTTAGCATGAAATTGTGAGATATCTTTTCACTTCACAGCATTCACATGTGTCTGCCACACATCCTCAGAGCTTGTAGATCCTTCACACTTGCAGGTCTTGACCTTTGTCTCCCACTTTCATGTTCTAACTTTATGAAAATCTATATCCTGGTTATAGAGCAGAACTAACATGCTTGCAGGTTGTCCAAATTAAATAATGTTTGATGGCATGTGTTGATCTCAATAATGCTTTGTTTGCAAAAATAAAAGCAGAATCTGCAATTAGTTCAGTGTTCTTCAACTGAAGATAAATTATCTCTTTATATGCAAGTTGCAGAGAGTAAATGAAAATTGAAAGCTGCATTACTTGTTTGACTTTATAGTTTCTCCAGGCTTTTATTGGAACTTCCCACAAAACTTCACTTAAAAAATGAATGCATTTCTGGTGGTTCCTGCTCAACCACATAACTCACATTTCCACGCTCTCAGTATTTTTCTGAATATGAATGAGTTTTCAGGTATAAACTTATTCTAAGTCTTCATCTGAATAGAGACCAGCCTACATGTTTGAATAAGTGTAGTGTGCATGTGTTTTATATGTTAAAAAAAGTTATATATACACACAACCCCCACCACCACATGTTTCAGCTACATGTACAATACACATTGTATATATATATTGTGTGTGTATATATCACATGTTCATTTAAATCACAGAATGTCCTGAGCTGGAAGGGACCCACAAGGATCATCAAGTCCAATCCCTGGCCCTGCACAGACACCCCAACAATCCCACCCTGTGCATCCCTGGGAGCGTTGTTCAAACACTCCTGGACCTCTGGCAGCCTTGGGGCCGTGCCCGTTCCCTGGGGAGCCTGTTCAGTGCCTGACCATGCTCTAGGGGAAGAACCTTTCCCTGATATCCAGCCTGACCCTTCCCTGACACAGCTCCAGCCGTTTCCTTGGGTCCTGTCACTGGCACAGCAAGCAGAGGTTGGTGCTGCCTCTTCACTTCCCCTTGTTAGGAAGGTGATTTTGCTTTTTTTTACAAATTCTAGTTCTTCAACTCATTAATGTCAAAATCTCCATCAAATCAGGCTGTCTGTGGTTTCTTAGGCCTCACAAGGTGTCAGTGTCAGACCAGGCGTAGAACTTGGCATCCTGAGTTGCTGTCTTTTGAGTAGTAATGAGCTGGGAGCCTCCATTCACCACACACCTCCAGACCTGCTTATTGTTTTGAGACTTTTTTTTTTTTAAACTATTATGTTGCCTTGCAGAAACCGATGTGATGAGTACCGTGTACACTGTAAAAAAAGGAGTGAGAAGGAATTGGCTGACTGCCAGCTGGCCCAGCAGACTCTGAAGCAGATGCTGAAAAAGGAAGAGAAGATGCAGGAGCAGAAGTTGGAAGAGATTTGTGAGAAGGAGCTGTTGGCTAAGGACCAGGAAGCGGAGCTGAAGGCGCAGGAAGTGGCAGCGCGGATCCGGGAAATGCTGGATGTGCGCGATGCCCAGGTGGCCGTGCACACTGCTTACAGAGAGGAGGCGAAGCAGCTGATAAAAAAGGAGGCTGAGTGGCTGGTAATTTCTGCATTCAGGGTTGTGCATAAGGCCCTTCTAATGATAGGCTTACTAGACATTTAGACTAATCCATACCTTATTTGTATCTGCACTGATTCCATTAATATCTGAGCCTGTCCTGTTACGTTAAGCCTCTTTTCCAGAGCTGTGGCAAAGGCATTCCTGTTTATAGAGGGAAATACATCTTTTGAAACTCAGCACTCTAAAGGATTTTGGCATTCAATGTCTCTCAGAGCCATTGTGGGAAATGGAAACATATTCAAGCTTTTGCCAGACATCTTTGCAGTTTTCTGATTTCCAGTTTGCTGCAGGCTAGCAGGAGAGTTGTTTCCCAGCTGAAATATTTATTTTATATATTTTTTTAAACAAATTAGCAAGCAGCACCTAAGTTCTCTCACCTATTAGACACAGCTGCTGTTGAGTGTCACATTACAGGAGGCATTTGGCCACCTTGGCCCAACTGTTCCGCCGCTACCCTCTTTTTTCGTCATCCCTTTTGATCTTCCTGTAGTTTTGCTGGCTTTAGAGGGGCTTGCTACAAGTACAGTATTCTGTGTTGACTTTGAGTTGTGGGAGGCCATTTAGCTCAGACTCAGTTTTCCTTTTGCAGCTATTTACATGTAGAGGCTGAATGATCACTCAGGATACTCTGTAAGACACTGGAAGCTGATGCTGGCATCACATATACTCCCCTACTTTATAAAAATGAAGACAAAAATGAATGTAAAGCTCTGAAAATGCTGGCTGTGAAACCATAGAGTCTTTACTCCAAGCTAGACTGTAATGTTTTGCTTATTTAAAAACATGCAGAATGGAGTTATTTTCTTGTAACAACTTCTAAGGCACTGCCAAACCTCCCAGGCAAAGAATGCTGCTCCTTAACTGGCCTTTTCAGAAAAACACTATTAGAATAGAAGACTCTATAGCTTCCTCTGGAGGCAACTGCCTTGGGCTCTGTCAAGGAGATACATTTCTGGTGAAGCCATTTAGTCTCTGAAAAAGAAAAGCTTTCTTCAAAGGAGAGTTTCTATATGGAAAATGGGATGTAATCTTTTCTCAGCAGAAGAGGGATGTAGCAGATGGCCTCATTACAAGTTTGTCAGTGCAGAGACAGTAGCCCCTAATGACTGGGAGTTTCATCTGGGTGAATGGACAGCTAAGTGTCTCTGTGCATAAAAGTTTCTCCTGGTAGTTGCAATGAAAACAGATTATTTAGTGAAACAAAACTCACACCTTCAGCACACTATTGTGTGCACCAGGATATCTCAGAAGTGGATGACAAAGCAGAGACAGCAATTTTTGCATTAGCTACATTACCTACATTAGCTGCCTTCCTCCTTTGTCTTTTCTTTCCCTTAAAGAACTGTGATTTCTTGGGAAAGTGATTGACTTTATATTATCCTGGCTGTAGTTTCATGAGTTTCTGCCATAGCACTTTGGTCCCGGCTTGCAGAGGGATGATTGGTAACCGTTTCTTTGTATATTTGCAACATTGTGTTACCCCAGTGAAAAAAGTTTCATGGATCCCACCTTGGCTACTCTCATGCAACTTCACTGACGTCAGAATTCAGCCAAAGATATGTGCCAACTTGAGCAGCAGCCTGCTAACTATTTCTACTTTCTTTCCACCTTTACTGTTCAAAGCTTTTCAGATTACTTATTCCATTCCTCAAATTATACATATTGAGTTTCAAAGCTGTTTAACCAGCTTCTGAAAGTGAATTTGACAGTTCAGGCAGATACAAAGTCAGCTTTGGCTCTGAAACACTGCAAGAATCCGTGGGTGCTGTATGTCCAGCATAAAAAGTGATGTTCCTTAGAGAGTGCAGCTTCTGCTTCCATATGGGAAAGATCAGACATGCTGTTTATGACAAACCTGCTCATGCATTTTAGAAGACTCATTCACATTACAAAAGAGATACTTAATTTAAAAACAGGTTAATGAAAAACTGCGTGCCTTTGAGACAGCTCTAGCATGATTTCTGGGATAATATAATGGTAATGATGGTCACATACTCTTTTATGACTATGTTTCAGTGCAGTTGTGCTTGTAGACTTATTCAATTGCAAGATGTCCAGAAATCATGCTTATAAATTACTTAATGATGCTACTTTGGAATTTTTTGGGGCTAAATAATCTTGAATATACACAGACCTATATGATCTGAAATATGCATTTGCAATTTGTCATTGTTTCTTTCTTAAGAACTCAGTTTTACTGTACATTTTTCCAATATGACGTGGAATGATTTGAAACCATGGAAATTCAGTAACTGCCCATCAGAATTTAAGGATCCAATTACTGACTTGGTGCAACCTTATGTCTGGTAGAGATGCAGTGCTCTGAACATCCAGCACAGACACAGGACAGATAACATGTACAGAAACAGGAGGAACACATGGCTCTGTGATTTGTTAGTGCTTATGGCTGTGCATGAAGTCTTGGATATGGATCACGTGTACTGCAACGATATTGATTTCCCTAAAGACATGGCTCTGTCTATCTGCCTGAAATGTTTGGAAAACATCAGGCACAGCAGTGTTTTTGTGTTGAAGTGCATGTGATAATCACAGACAAAAATCCTAAATTCCGATGGATGATATGCTAAAATGTTCAGGCTTGTGGTCTAGTGGATGACACTAATTCTGTGTTGTCAGCAAGGCTTTGCTCTTCGGTGTTACAATTGAACTAACTCTAGCCACCACTTAGTTTGAAGTTATGCACTGATTTTACAAGCCGGCTACTTTTACCCGTCTAGGAAGAAGAGCTGCACCAGTTTAGGAAAGAAAATGAAGAGCTTGAGAGGAAGAAGCGACATAAACAGAAGGAATGCAGGGAGATATGGCTCAAAGCAGCACAAGACAAGAAAAATCGTCTTGATGAAGAAAAACAGACTGAACTTGCCGCAGAGAAGATAATCTTGGAAAAAAATCTTCACGACCCCCACAGCGAAGCTGAGGAGGAAAGAAAAAAAAAAGTAGGGGGTTTTCTTGTGAAATTGTGGGGCAACACTTCATCTAGACTAGTTTTGTGGCCCCATGAGCTGCAAAGTATAACTCAGAACAGACACAAGCCCTTTTCTCTAGAAGAGATAATTGTTCTGTTGAAAAGCCTGTTGCCTCTCCTCCTGCCAGTGCTCTGCATCTCTGCAGAAGCCCATTAGCTGTTAAAACCACAGCAAGCTCTTTAAAGCATGCTTTGCAATCAGCTAGGCTGGATCAAAGAATGGGGGGCTGTCAGGAAACCGTGGAATTTTGTCCTTCTGTGCTGATTTCATTGTGTATAAATCACCCGAGCTTTTTCATCCTTACACTGCATGGACATAATGGAGGTCAGAAAACTGTTTTTTGTTTCATGGACCTGATTTAGTAAGTATTTGTAACTGCAAAAGAAAGAAAATATTTAACTTATTGTAATTAATTAATACTAAAAATTGTTTTAAATATTCAATAGCTATATATAGAGAGAGAGATGCAAACTCTCATACTAAATTTCTTGGAGATGCCATGAAACAATGGATGTGTCTGTCGTTTCTTAATGTTTAAAACAAGCAGATTGTCCAACTTCAGCCTGCAAATGAGTCTCAGGGTCTGTAAGACAGAGCAGAGAGCTGCGTCTATTGCTCTGCTTGAAGTGTTTAGAAGTTCATGTAGGTTAGGAAAGTTGTACCAACACAATGTTAGATCTTGGTGCAGAATTAGAGGAGGTGGTATTTATTGTATTTATTGGATTCCAAGTCTTCTAATGCTGGTGATGGTGAAGTAGGCTGGTCAGCTGTGGAAAATCTGTAAAATGTGTGTGTTGCAGGCAGCTGAGCTGCTATGGGGAAAGGGGAAAAAAACCCCAACTCTGTATTTGTTCTTTCACATGCTGTTGTCTGGCCAGGTAGAGCATTCTGAGCAGCTCTTTCCCATGGCACATTTTGGAATGGAGCTCTAGGCTGCCAGCTCCTGCACTGGCCGTGAACCACCATTTCTCTTCAGGTTTTGAAAGGCTTTTTTGAACTAACTTACTCAGATCTGCAAATGTCTGTGTGTTTGCAGCAAGAGCTGTTAAAGGAGCAACTTACTTATCTGGCACATCTGGCTGAACAGCTGAGGAAGGACAAAGAGCAAGAAAGACAAGACGAGAAGCTCTTCAAGGAAGAGAGAGACCAGGTTTGGGCCGAGAAGGTTGAGAAAATGAAACTGGAGAGGGAGGCTCGATTTCAGCTGCTGAGAGATGTTGTGAACACAAGACAACTGCAGATGGAGGAGAAGTGTAAGTGGTAACAGCTTGAACACACGTCTGGGCAGAGGCAGTACAGCACCCTGCAGCTGGGAAGAGCATCTGGCCCAGCACGCACAGGCTGCATGGTTGAGTGGACAACAGCGTGACCCTCCCTGAACCTGTGTCCCAAAATTCACTCCTACAGGCATTCCTTGCACTAATTTCCCATTGCTATCACCAGAGCAAAGCCCAGTAAAGTAAGGATTGCGAGCAAACACTCATTATTATTAATTATATTATTATGAAATTCTGAATTGAAAACTTTCCAGTTCTGAGTGGATGAAAAGCAAATAAGCTGAGAATACACTTGCTGTTGTTTGTGTGGCTCTTCAGAAGCAACAAAACTCAGTCTTGCTATTTAGGCTGCTTAGCCTGAATGCAGTCTCACCGTCCCTTCATGCTCAGCAGAGCCGTTACCTTCTAAAAGTATTTTTGGTTTTGTTTTTCAGTGCGGAAAAAAGCAGAGAGGCAAATAGAAATTTCTCAAGAGAAGAAGGCAATGGCTGAAGCAGTCAGAGAATTCAAACGTGAAGAAGAAGAAAAACGTGCAAGGTATTTTTCTTTTATGTCATCGGTTCATTTCATTCCAGATCAACCTTTTAAACTTGTGAGTAAGCTGCTTTTCCTTTTCTGTTAACTCTAGAAGCACTGGGTGGACTTTCTTTTGTTCAGAGAGGCTTTCCCACCACGCAGCTTATCAGTTCCAAACTGCTCAATAGCAGACCTGTAATATTGCAGTTGGTATCAAATCATTAATTTTGACCTCAGAAAATAGTGATACATATCCTTGTTTTGGTCTTTTTGCATCATCATGTGACTTACATCAATCATACTTACCAAATACATCCCTTCATACTCTGAGCTGTTGTTACGAGTGACAGAGGTTTGGGGAGGAGGGTTAATGAAAGGTTTGTTCATTCCTTACCCAGGAGAACTAGTGTGTCCAGGCTTATTGCTAAACTCCACCCACAGACATCCCTTGAACGATCCTATAGTCAGCCACCAAAATACCAGACTACAGCTCGTAACCTGCCTGCATGGGGCTGTCTGTACCTCACAGTGCCTCTGGATGAGGAGATCCTTACACGCAGTAGCTGGAATGTTCCTCTGGGTGTCATGCAAAGCCTTGGGCAAACGGCCTCATCTCACTTACTCCCTTTTTGCACTCCTGCCCCTTTCTCCACTCTTGTCCGTGGGATACAACCAAGTAGCTCCTTCCCGAGCCCGTGTCTGTTGTGTTCCCTGAGGGCTTCATTGGGAACAATCTCCTGGCTACGGCAGAAATGTCACCCTTCTGAAGGAAACACACTGGGCTCCAGCTGGGATATGCTCCACTTAGCAGAGATGGCACTCAGCAGTGTCAGGAAGGGTTTGTAGCTCAACTCTGTTGAGTTAGTGCACAAGTCCTGACTACGCTGTTGGCATTTAAGTGCCTGTGTGACTCCTGCTCCAGAAGGGCCTTAACATGTAAGGCTTCCTCTGCTGCTCCAGAGGGTAGTGAAAGCAGTACAAGAGTCCTGAGGTGGAATGGAAGAATGATTTCTTCTGACAGCCACTTCCAGGAATATCAGAGCAGCAGAGACTTGCTCTTCTCAGAAGGAGGGTGGGGGTGGGTGTCAGGCTGCAGCAGCACTGAGCCCGAGCCAGGGATGGACTGAGACCCAGCGCTCTCATCCTCTGTCCTCTCACCACTGCTGTGAGGGGCAGGGAAGGCACACTGATCACAAGGAGTTGTTCTTTCTCTCTTTTTGGTCAAGCACCAGTTTTACAGTCTGCTTTATCAAATACTACAGAATGCAATTAATTCTCTGGAGAACATAAGGTTAGCATGTAGCATTTGGTTAATAGTGGCAGTTATTCTGCCACTAAAGGAGCTTTGAATGGTTCTTAGTCTAAGCTTGAATGCTAACAGATTGCATAATAATAATAATAATAATAATAATAAAGTTTATTCTTTTTACCCACACTACTTAAATAACTTATTCATTTGACATTTCCAGAAAAGTACAGAAGGCCAAGGAATACCGAGAGCAGCTCACATCTCAAATTGCCTATCAACAGTGGCTCCACAAGGTTGAGGAAGAGGAGAGGAGGAAAGAACATGAATCAAATATGGAAGCAGAGAGAGAGTACCAACAAAGGGTAGAGTTCATTCTGTCAATGCCCAACGAGTCTGTAGTAAAACCCCCCACTACGAAGAAAGCGCTAATGCCTGACTCTTAAGGGCATCACTTGCTACGGTATTTTAGCTCACTCAGTTGCCTTCCACCTGACTTGAGCTGGAAGAACTCTCTCCACTGAAATACTCAAAACATTTAATTGGAAATTACAAGAAACAGACTATTTGAAAGTTTATTTTTCCCCTACGGATTTTTTTTTGACCAATCTGATCCAATTCGAAGTGTTTGACATTTTAATTCAAGAATACTGTGCCCTCTGCAGTATAATAGCATATTATTATGACATGAATAATACACAGGCATTCTTTAAAATCTGCACCAAGAAAATTTGTAGAAAACTTTCAGCAAACCTTTATTAAAATGCCTTTCAAACTGAAAATATTTGCAAAATCCTTTTCTTTGTATTTAGGCAAAAAGTACTTCGTAGCTCACCTTAATTTTCTTTCTTCAATATAAAACCATGAATCTGTTTCACTGGGCAATGAACATTAAAGACCTAACATTCTTTTGCATATATTCTGTTATCTGTTGAAGGATCTGTGGAATACTGGAGTCCCAAGCCTGTGAGTCCTCTGCTTGGGCAGAATTAAGTGTGCAGGGCTGAAGTTAGAGTTATCTCGTAAAAAGGTTTATTCTCTATAATTTTCATGGCAACTGTGTCTCTTTGGTTTTCCTTGGATTGCCACCAATGCCACAGTCTGAACACATGGAATGAGAGGCTGAAGCACCACCAACATTTTAAGAGAGAGCAACACAAAGGCTAGCTGGATGTCCCCAGGAGTGTTCTGGCACCGGGGAGCAGGGACACCTCCTCGCTGGCCTCTCCGCTCCCCAGGCCAATGGCCAGAGTGCCCTTTATGCAGAAGGAGTGGGTGACATGAGGAGCATGGGTGGGAGCAATCCAGCTGTTCCCCACGGTGTTGCCCTTGGCCAGCTCCTTGCTATGCGTTTCATTAGTTTTTACTCTGTCCTTTTCGGAGGAGGGAAGTGAAGAATCCATGTAAAACCTCATATCCTTTCTTGCTCATACACTTTGTGGCATTTGGAAATGTTTTATATTCTTTTTTTTTTATTTTTCCATTTGAGTCTTTGCTGCTGCTCATCTGCAGCTGTTTCTCTCTCCTTCAGCTTTTCAGGTTCTCCCATCTTTCCTTCAGCCCCTGCTTTTCCACCCTTTTTTTCTCAAACCTCCATCCCTCACTAACCACTTCCTCTAACATCTTTGTCCTCCCTACCTTCCTTTTCAGCATTTGGCTCCCTGTTGGCAAACCAGGTTGTGTTTTTGTTGTGTGAGCACATGAATGGATGCATAGAGGAGCTGATAAATGGCTGGGATCAGAGCACAGGAGCTCCTGGACATCTTGGAACATATCAGGAATAAACAGCCTGCAAAATCATCTCATCTTTTAAAGCAGACACCAAGCTGACAAACGTTTTTTTTTTCCTGTGGAGAGAAACACCAGGTAGAGATGTATTAATCTGAAACAGTATCAGCAGTCTTTGAGCAACCCAGCTAATTTCAAGTGTAAATGGTGAAAGAACCTGGCCCTGCTGACGGGAAAAGGAGTGTGGTGGGATTTTATCATTGCTTACAGACAAAACCTCCTGAGTCAGCAGATGGAAGAGAGACAAGTCCACTGGAACTGTTACCATTCCAACAGGTGACCAGACAGACCAGAGCAGAGCAGAAGGAAACTTCCAAGAAGGTGTTTGTGAGAGGTAGGTTGCTAGCCAGGATATTGAGCCCTTACATGGTGCTTTTCAGCAGCCATCTCCAAAGCTACAGAGGACATCAGAGCTACTCCTCCTGTTTTGCAGGTGAAAAAGGCCATCCCAGATAAAGGAAATAGTTTGATCAGTCCAGAGAGCTGAGGTAGTCATAGGTCTGTGCTCTCACCACTGAGTCAAATTGGCAGAATGATTAAGAGATTAATTTCCTGGTCTGCTGCAGACTCCTGGAGTAGCCTGTGCAAGCAATGTAGATTTTTCTTTACTATTGTGACCTCTCTTTGAAAAATGAAGATAATAGCACACTCAGAACTCCAGGATTAATTAAAGCATGTTATTAAAGGCTGTGACATTTGTTGGGTACACCCGATAGGAGAGATAAAAAAAAATACCACATTGGTGAGCTTTGTGAATTTGAGTCATCCAGAACCATAATGAATCTCCATTTTTAATAAAATAATAACTCAGAAGAGGTGGTCAGAGCTATCAAACATTTATAGAGTGTCTGAGCTCCTGCTCCTGGAGGCAAATTTCCTCTGCAATGAACATGAGGTCTGCACAAGATTAAAAGATCAGACTGGAAGAAGTTTGCCTTCAGCAGGAGTGAATTCCTATGGGATAACGGGTGACTAAACTCTTCTGAGAGAAAACTATTGGTTGATGAACATGTTGCTGGGGCTGAACCCTTTGCTGCCAAGTGCTTTGTAGGATTCAGGCTGGTCCGGAAGAACACGTGAGGCTGGGTGGGTCAGCAGCCTCCTTGAGAGGCACCTTCTCGCTGCCCCTAACAGTCAGGGGAGCGACACAGTAAGAATGATTTCCTCTGTCAAGACTGAAGGATTCCCTTAATCCTGTTGATTTCCATCTTCTTCCGGCTCTTTGGATGTCCTTGCAGTAAACTGGGCAAATAGGGCACTGGGTAGCACGTCCTTCGAAGCATGGCCGTGCCTTTGTCTCCCTCGGGCCAGCGCTCACGTTGTGTTTCTGATGTACAGATCACCAGGCAGTAACAAGCAGAACAGATCTGGAGCTGTGGCTTGCAGGTCCCAGGAACCTCAGGTGTGTGAGCTACTGCTCATGAGTGTGGCATTTCCTGCCCGAGCGAGCAATCCTGCAAACCATCTATTAAACCCCAAGTGCAGGGACACCGCTGGTGAGGGAAGCAGCCTGGTCCATGGCTGGGTGAGCTCGCCCTGCACCAGGGCTCTGAGCAACGCAGAGACAGAACCACTGGCATTTAAAAGCCTGGCAGTTACAGCCTCTTCAGTTATACATGTACCAGAGCTTTGCAGAATACTCTTCCCTCTATTTTTTAATTAAATTTTTCACGGTGACAGAGGAAGAGCAGAGGTGTGGAGCATGTGGGTGACTTGCCTGTGGCAAAGCTGGGAATGGCAGTCCCTGATCACATCATCCCGGATTCGCTCCAAGGTTTGAATCCCCAGCATCTCTCAAGGCATTAAGACTTCTCTACATGCTCCCATCTGCTCACAAGGGCTTCTGTACTGACCCCAGGGCTTCCCATGGTGATGTTTTTGGCCACACACAAGTTGTTGATCTTTGGAGTGATTCCTGGTCCTGGCTTGGTTCCTGCTCCCTGGGGCTGGGCTGCAGGGCTTTGGACAGAATCAATTCTATTTGCAGGAAAATCCTTCTTCATTAATTATTCATTGCTTTAACACCTGGAATAAGTTTTTTTTTACTTTAACACAGGTAGGAACACTTGCTGCAGAAGCAGCCAGTGCAGCCATGCCCCGGGTACAGTGACACTGCTAGACCCAAAGATTGTACCCAGATGTAGCACGTGGTGACTTCTGCATGGCCCAGGAGGAGGAAGTCCAGATTCGAGGTCTTTGGGACATCTTTGCATTCAAAAATTCGGGACCTGGGGTTGTATGTAGCAACAGTCAACTCTGTTCTGATGACATTTAGAGCTGTCAGAATTGATGCTCCTCACTTGCCTGTGCCATCATCTGTCCATCCATCCATCTGTCCCTGGGGTCTCCATGTGTCATTACAACACAGGGACAAGGCTGGGACCTTAAAATAAAGTCCAACCCATCCTGTACTTGCAAAGAACCCAGAGGGAAAAAACCCTGGTATTTAGTTCATTTTTACCCCAAAGTGCCTTCAAAGTGAATGCAAGAGGTGATACCACAAACTGCTATTTAAGAGCCAGTGCTTGTTAAATTTGATCAACACAAGTTTTGATTCCCAAATGGAAAGCAGATTCTATCTCCTGGAGCAGACAATTTCCAGCAACTCAGCATTTAGGATGTACTTCAGGGATTTTGTATGTATTGTGGGGTTTTTAGTTTCTGAGTTTAATTAAAGTTTTAGATTGATGGAATAAATCACGTGACACCAGCTGGTGTTTCATTGGAACGGCAGTGCTTTGCCTCTGGGCTATCACTGCTACCCCAGCTTCACTGGCAGCTTTGCTTCTGATTGCACCAGTGCTCCATATTTTGTTCTTGCAGTTGATTTAACGAAAGGAGAGGAGCAAGTTTTGTTTGCCTGACAAAGCTCTCTTGGAGGCTTTGCAGAGATTATGCTGTCAGATCTCCCCAGGGTAATTTCTACACAGGGTGCAGTTTTTTTTCTCCCCTTCTTTCCTTCTTCCCAAACTTGTCCCAGAGACACCTGCAATTTTTTTGGATTCACCAAGGACATCAGAGCTGGAAAAGAAAGGTGTCTGTGATGCTGGCTGTGTGTCCACCAAGTCAGCACTGCTCCCTGCCAGGCTCTGGGGTGGAAGAGGGAGATATGGCAAAGGGGAGAGTTTTATCCCCCAGGGGACGGGAAGCAGTGTGTGAGATGCCACCAGCCATCACTTTGAAGAAAGGCCGTGGGTGCCCTGTGAGTGGCACAGCCTCAAGCCACAGGAGGAGGGATCCCAGTGACGAAGTAACCAACTGTGACAGAGGACAGGATCCGCTGAGTGTGCTTTCTGCCTGCTTAGTGAACATGCAAAATACCTTGAAAGATAAAGAATAGCAGTAGTGATTAATTAGGAATACTTTGCATTTCATTCTTCTTCTCAGGCTCTAGAAGTGCTGTATAAGCATGAATTGCAGAACAGGGTGCTCCCGTGGGATGGAGGGAAGCAGCATGGCCATGGATTGACAGGCTGGGATCAATTTTTGGCTGTTGCTGTGGAAGTTACAAATCCTGCCCTCAGTGTAGGAGTGACAGACAAGCAGCACTGAGGAGCAGTGGTGGTGGTCGGACCTCAAACCCACCTCCAGGCAGGAGAAGACAGAGAAAAACCTATCTCAGGCACATTCCATGAGTGGATTTCCAGTGGGCTCATGAGGGCAATGCTCCTGTCCCGAGGAACAGGTGTGTCCTGGCAAAGGACACCCCAGTAACGCTGTTCCTCGCACCCCAAAGTGCGGGTGATCCCCAGAGCCTGGCGGGGGACGGAAGACCCGCAAACCACCGAGGAGCACCTGCCTGGGGCTTAATTACTCTTCTTCTGTGCAAAAGGAAGATGGACAAAAGGTAAAAAAAGCCCCAAACCCAACACCAACCCACGCTGCCGGGGGGACCCTGCCTGCGGCTGGGGGCCGGAGCCGGGCGGGATGCTGAGGACCGCCGGGGAAGCAGCCCGGAAGAAAAAATACTTATTAAAAAGAGCTTTTTCAAAGTAAAAGAAATAATAATAAAAGCCGA